>CAUYPK010169372.1:0-32687 GCA_963574355.1 Loris lydekkerianus
AGCCTGCTCTATGAGTTGACTTGAATTTTTTTTTCCTTTTCAGGGAAGAAGGAAGGAGTTATAGGGGTGTACTTACCCTGGGTACTCATCAAAGGACCTGACTCAACTTTTATGATTAATAATAAAGCTAGGTTGGAGAAATATTATGTAATCAATGTTGCTATACCTGTCCCTGTGGAGAAACTTCTATTCCTGCTAAAAACACGCACTAAGTCATAGGCTTTCCTAGAATGACATTGCATTAGCTTATGCCCTAGGAAAAATGGACCCAAAGGCTCACATAAATATAGGGCCATACTCTCAAAGGTTTCTTGAGAAATGTTAATTTATCAGTTTGGCTTTGGCATGGATTAATTATGTTGCTAGGTTCAACTTAGCTGTGGTGAGATGGACTGTGGACTACCTACACCAGAATCACATGGGATCCTTGCTCAGTGCAGATTTCATAGCCCCATTCCAGATTATTAAGTTATTATCTCTTGAGGGCAGGCCCTAGAATATGCATTTCAAAAAAAGCTCCCTGGGGTGGTGCCTGTGGCTCAAAGGAGTAGGGCACTGGCCCCATATACTGGAGGTGGTGGGTTCAAAGCTGGCCTCGACTCCCCCTCCCACGCCCCCCAAAAAACTCCCTCAGTGATTCTTACGTGCATTAAATTTAGAAGCACAGTAACTTACAATGTTTTTGTAGAGGCAATAGGGAGGTAAAAGAGGTGGAAATCTGGCAAAGTAGTTCATTGCTAGGTGAAAACCACTTTTACAAAGAGAAAACACATAAGAACAGCCCAAGGAAAGAGCTAAAGTACACGTTGGCAACGTGTGCTGTTTACGTTGGGGTGGACGCAAGTGCATTGTGAGTTTGTGTTACAGTACATCTGGCATATACTACGTGGGAACTGGGATGTCAGTCCTTAAAAGTGTTTGTCCTAGTCCAGTGCCCTGACCACAGCCCTAGGGGAGGGTTCTGTGCCTCGTCTCTGGGAGCTCCCCAATAAAGAGGGGGCAGGTCGTGGTCATAGCACCGTCACACCTTCAATCCAAAGCCAGGCTAATGAATATTTTCCCCCAAACTATAGAGTGTTGTCACCTTCTGTGTCATTCCCGTTTGGAGTCTTCTAGTGTTCCTTCTGCCCCACACAGACACAATCCCTGGGGGAGAAGGGAAAGCAGCATTAAACTTTACAACTTCTCTGATTTTATAGCTACGGATATTTAGAAGCCCTGCATTCTTGCAGGGGGGCTTCTAAAGACTGAAGTAGAGTATTAGCAACTTAAACTTTACACTAGACAAAATAAATGTGGTCTTGGCATAATACTACTGAGATGAAAGAAACCTTCAACTTAAAAGCTCATTGCACAGAAACCCAGGGGCAACATTGCCAGGAATTACTCAAACACTCTGGCAATTATGATTTTACAAGTTCTTTCAAATTTGCCTTCTTTGCTGTGTTCACAGGAACCATTCCACCAAAAAATTTCATCACTCCCTTATTGGCTCTTTGCTGGGACTTCCTTCTATTAATAGTTTCTCTTGAAATCCAAACTCTGTCTCATATGCTTAAAAAAAAATTGCTCTATAACTTGGGTATTTCTTTCATCTACCAAATTCATTCTAAACTTTTAAGAATGGCATTCAAGTGCTCACATATCTTCTGGAATCAGCTTCTGAGTTCCTCTCCAGCTGGGTCTTCTGAGTGTCCCTTTACTCCCTTGGACCTCTTCCTCATTCTTATTCTCAGCCCCATCACTTTGGAGCTCATACAATGCCCCTCAAAAGGAATGCCATCCTTCTCTTTTCCATCACTCTACATCTAGTACTACTTTCAAAAACCACACCACCCACAGTCTTCTCTGATTCCCCTTAGCTCTTGGTTTGCACTACATATTCCGTTACCTTCATTATATTATGTGTATATTCTCTGTTTATCTTATCTATGATCTGATTGAAATCTCTTCCAGGGCAGAGACTGTGGTCTTGGCCACTACCCATCACGTCTCCTAAATCATCAAACACAGCAACTGCCTAGCAAATATGTGAGTAAATTCATAGATCTTACCACTTTATTATTGTGAGTAGGGGACATCCAGCCAACATAGACTTCTAGAGCCCTTGCAGGTCATTGGATAAACACATCTCATTCAAAATTTTCCATTTTGCAGTTAAGGAAATTCTGAGGGTCATTCTGAGTTCACAGTGCTTGTTAATCAGAGGACTGACACTAAACTTGACTACCAGTTCAAATGGTCTTCTCTTAGGAATCCAAAATACAGAAAAGACAGTGGGGCATCCAGGAGTTTGAGGTTACATTCTCTTTGCTCCTGCTTCTTTGCACTGCTGGACAGAAGATGGTCTGTATGTTTTCACAGTTTCAGCAGTCACTTAACTAATCTGCCCTTTTAAATGAGTTGCTTGGCAGTCTGTATACCTAGCCTGAACCTAAGCCTAAGGCCTGATAGTTTGATACCAGCCAGCGCTGCCACAGATCTGCTAAGTTGTACATTTTCTGGATCGTTATTCATAGTGTATTGTAAAATGGAGTTCAAGTTTGTGGGATGATTTCACTAAGAATACTTTACCATTTTCAGTAAAATGTATGAAAAGGACAATAAGGCTTTTGTGGAACGAGTTTAAATTCATCCTAGTTCTCAAAGGAGGACTTGCTGCAGATAATAGAGGCACAGTGGTTCATGTTAATAGTATGAGCTCTGGAGTGAGAGGTAGCTGAGTTCCAGAATCTGTACAGCTGTGTGATCCTGTGCAAGTTAGTCCACCTTTATAAGCATCAGTTTCTTTGTCTGTACAATGGAGATAATAATGACTTCCCAGGCTTGTGTGAATTAGATGGAAAATGTATTAAACTCAGTCCCTGGTATGTATGTATAGTTAGTGTTCCATAAAGGGAAACTAGTCATATTTTCACTTCCAGGTATCTTAGAAACTATTGCAACCACCTTTGCATTTTGTGTCCTTAGCTGCATTGTGAGGGACCTAGAAATGTAAAAAGAGGTGAAGAAAATAAAATAGGATAGAAGGATATATTTGTATTTTTGGATTACTTTTAATGTTTGAAGTAGATGAGATGAAAAGTCATGTCATCTTAACCAAGCCACTGGGTACATAAGTACTTCCTCCCCCCCCCTTCTTTCCTCATAATATACACCATGGTCCTTCGGGGAGATGTTGGGAGTAATGCTGGCGGGTCTCAGGTGCAGGGTCTATTTCTGACCGATCCTTCATCTTCTTCTGCACATCTGATTGTCCTCTTTCCATGTTCCATGCCTTGGTCTTCTCATTTCCAAAATCAGAAAGACTCCCTCCTCTTAGCCCCCTTCTGCACCAGCTCTGGTTAGTTACTGTGATTCCATCCATCTCTTTCCATCTAGTCTTCACTACTGTGGCTGGAGCCATGATTATGTCTTCCCTGAATAATAGCAATAGCTTTTCCTGCCCTCCTCCTTCAGCCACGCTCCATTAGTCACATATGGCTCCCTACATTTCTTCTAAAAAGCAAAACCAATTACCAGCATATTGTTGCTTTAGTTAGAACCCTGCAGGAGCTTTTCATTATCATTAGAATATGGTTTTCACAGCTCTCTCTGAGGTGGCTTCTGTGGAGTTCTAGGGTGCCTTTTTCTCTTGCTTCTTTGCTTATATTGGAAACTCTTCCC
This sequence comes from Loris lydekkerianus, assembly GCA_963574355.1. Classification (NCBI taxonomy): domain Eukaryota; kingdom Metazoa; phylum Chordata; class Mammalia; order Primates; family Lorisidae; genus Loris; species Loris lydekkerianus. The sequence goes on from CAUYPK010169372.1 coordinate 3,667, forward strand.
TGATGGAGCATTTGCTTGGTTGATTCCTCTTGATCCTTCAGGTTTGCTATGGGCTGAATTGTGTCCTCCCTCCCCAATTCGTATGCTGAAGTTCCAAGCCCCAATACATCAGAATGTGGCTGTACTTGGATATTGGGTCATTAAAGAGGCAATTAAGTTAAAATGAGGTTATTAGGGTAGACTGTAAACCAATATGACTGGTGTCCTCACAAGAAAAGGAAATTATGGCACAAAAGCACAGTGGAAAGACCCTGTGAAGTCAGAAAGCGGAAGAGAAGTCGAGGAGAGAGACCTCAGCAGAAATCAACACTCACCTCAGACAGAGGTAACACCCTTATCTCAGATTTCTGGCCTCTAGAATTGTGAGAAAATAAATTTCTGTTGTTTAAGCTACTTAGTCTGTGATCCTTTGTTATGGCAACCCTAGAAAACCAATATAATGCCTAAACTGGGCCGTCACTTCCCCTGGGGCACATCCTCCCCACTTCAACATCTGTGTGCCCCTGCTGGATACCCTCTTGGTAGAGTGCATCACAGCTCACAGCAACTTCAACCTCTTGGGCTTAAGTGAGTCTCTTGCCTCAGCCCAAGTAGCTGGGACTATAGACGCCTGCCACAATACCTGGCTATTTTTTGTTGCAGTGTCCTTGCTGGCCCTGGGGCCAGGTTCAAACTGCCAGCCTTGGTGCATGTGGCTAGTGCTATTACCACTGTGCTACAGGCACCGAGCCATAATTGTAATTTCTTTGTCATAGCTCTTACCATCATTGCCACCACACATTCTTGGCTAATTTTATTAAATTTTTTTATAGAGGTGGGGTCTTGCTATGTTGCCCAAGCTGGTCTTAAACTACTGGCCCAAAAGATCCTCCTGCCTTGGCCTCCTGAAGTTCTGGGATTTCAGGCCTGAGACACTGCAGCTGGCCTTATTGAGTTTTTATTTTTGGTTTTCCATTTTGTTTTTGTTTTGGGCTCTAGACTATTATATTACCCCCTATCTAAATTAAGCTTTTTTTTTTTTGAAAGCTTGGGGGAGGTGGGCCTCCCCAGAGTGTTGGGGGACAGGCCTCAGGCAACCTCCACAGCTGGTATTTATTTATTTATTTATTTATTTTTATTTTTATTATTTTTTTAATTGTTAAATCATAGCTGTGTACATTAGTGCAATCATCTGTACCCATTTTAAGATGCACCATAGATAGGTAGGGACTGTGTCTGTTTTGTTCACCATTTTATATCCAGTGCCTAGCATAATATCTTATGTTTTGGGCATTTGATAGTTAAACAAATGAATGAACAAATTGGAGATAATTAAAATCCTGTAGGTTAAACTAATGCTAACCCAAAGTCAGCTAGACCTTAGAGGCCTAGAGTGTAATTTTGAGGCTTTCCCCACAGATTGAGTGCTAGAGATCAGGTTTAAATGATCTCTCAGCACAAGTCTCAAAAGCATCCTTCTGCGGCTGCTCTAGGTGCCCAGCAACCCTAAAGCAAAATAGAGGACAAGAGAGGCATGACATTGCTGATTGATGCAAACCACTTTATAACTCCACATGGAAGTAAAGATAACTGATTCGGACATGAGAAAAATCAAGTGGTTATGAGTGAAGTCATGCTCAGATTTAGCAACAGCTGTAGCTCTCTTACCCTTTGAAATTGTAATTCTTTACTCACTATGCCTGGGGCCTGAGCTGTTCCCCCTCCTGAGCACCTTATCTGGCCTACAAGCCTATGAGAAGGTGGGGCTGAGAAGGCTGGGCTGTCAGATTTTCCACTGAAAATAATGAGATGGAGAAGAGCCTGGAGACAGTGGGTGGAGTAGGAAATTATGAAGTCTAAGACAAGTAGTCAGCCTAGATTTTTACCCAACAGGTTCTTGATGACTCAGCCTGTGAACCAGGACATTCATAACCTGTTTGCCGTATCCAGGTTACTTTCTGGTTCTGTAGTCAGTTGTGGGGAGACAGAACAATTATAACATAGTCTCTTCTTTAAATCAGTAATTAGTATACACATGACTTGCAAAATACTTTTTATTAAGCACATTAATATCTGAGAATCTTTTTAAAAGGTAAAACATTTCATGGGACTGATAAGAAATTTAATCAGCATAAAAGATTTCTTTGGTTAGCAAGGAAGCTGAACCAGAGACTGAGACACTGTCAGGAGGTGTTTCTTTTATTCTTCTCATTGTTGAAGATCCCTGGTCTTGTTTGTTAAAAACCACTTTATTGAAGTTTAGCGTATTCATAGTAGACAAATCTAAACTTCAATAAATGCTTTTAACTTTTTTTTTTTGTTTGTTTGTTTGAGACAGAGTCTCACTGTGTTACCCTTGGTAGAGTGCTTTGGTGTCATAGCTCACAGCAACCTCAAACTTTTGGACTTAAGCAATTCTCTTGCCTCAGCCTCCTAAGTAGTTGGAACTACAGACACCTGCCACAATACCTGGCTATTTTTTTGTTGTAGTTGTCACTGTTGTTTAGCAGGCCTGGGCCATGTTGGAACCTGGCAGCCCAGGTGTATGTGGCTAGCACCCTAACTACTGAGCTATGGGCACCAAGCCTGCTTTTAAATTTTTAAATAACATAATTTCTCTGACTATGAGAATATCACATTTACCTTATAGAAATATTTGAAAATATGGAAAGAAAATAATTGTTATTAATAATTCCACTCATAATTCCACCACCCAGAAATCCCTTTTAAAGTTTCCGAGAGGAAGTTTCTAGCCTTTTTCTATAGGCTACATTCATATACAAACATTATGCAATTGTGATTGCCTAGTTCATACTACCTTTATTATTTTTATTGTGAATGTTATCACAAACTCTTCCACAACTTGATATTGAACCGCCTCAAAAGATTTTTAAAATTCATTCATTTATTTATTTGTATTTTTTGTTTTCTTTTTTTTTTGTATAGGATTTTATCATGTGATCTTACTCTATTATGGAAACATGGGCCCACAGTAGAGAGAAATAATTGAGAAAAATGGGGTTAGAAGGAGAAAGCGAATTTGTTTATTTCAGTAGATGGGATGATGAGGGTTTAAAATTGTGAAAGCAAGGCATCTAAGAACCTTTGTAAATGCTGAAAAAAATATGTGACTGGATAATATTTCAGGTATTTACCTACATTTTTATTCTTTTCCTACTTCTCCCTGGTCTTTCCCCCATTCAAGCTAGTGGTCAGTCTGTTCTCATTATCTCAAAAGAGGTATGTTAGAAAGCAGAAGTCTACAAGACTTTTTGATTTCTATATTTAAGAATTAAATTCTAGAATGGGGAGAGAGCAAACAAGACATCTGCCTGAAATCTAAGTGAGACTGGAAAATATTGTCCCACTAAGGGGAAGGGAAGTGATGAACGCACAGAGATCTTTGAGGCCCAGAGCAAAGGAGAGTGATAGCAAAACTCTAAAGAGGAAGTAGCTTTAATCTATGTCCAGGCACAAAGGATCCTTGGTTCATCAGTTGTCCTAAGAGTGATAATAGTCTCCACTGACTTCATATGCTGCACAGGCTCAGGGGACAGACGATGTGACCAAATGCTACAGGGCCCTTGGCCCACTGCAGGCACTCAGTCTGCACACCCTCAGGACTCACTAACAGTGAAAGAGTTACGGAGATTGGCATTTTGTAATCCCATCTCCTTCTAGGAGTAGTTTTAAAACTGATCATGACCAAGTGTAGGTCTAAAAGCTTCTTTCTCAATTTCCTCTGTATAATTTATGGACATTCTGCACAGACTGACAGTAAACATGAGTTCTCAGTGTTTTATTCTCATAGCGGTTAGAACCAGTTACATGGTCAAGTTGATCAGATCTTGGTTGAAAGGTGGGTGTCTCATGGTCTTAGGTGAACAAGGGGAAGCACAAATGCACAGATTCATTATCTGACTCATACTTGGGGTTCTGTGGGCCATGTGGAAGAAAGGACTAAGAGGAAGGCAAGGAGAGTGCTTACCTGGAACGCGCTGCTTCACGTGGGTTTGAGTTACTATACTCACAGAGCAGAGTTAGTAGAAAACTGATGTTCTTTCACAGCAGAAAAGAGAAGTGAGGTTTTTTGGGGGCTTTCCAGTTGGGAATTTTCAAGTCTAAACAACTGCGAGGCAGTGATGCTCAGATGCATAAGGACAATTCTGGGAATCTCTTTGCGATGAAGGGAGTTGGGACAGAAGGATGTGTTATAATTGGAAAACTCACACATGTGTTTTGAAGGACACTGATAACTACTTTAAAAATGATACGCGCTATTTAAAATATGTGAAATCTTTTAAATTCTTATCTAACAGGCATGTAAGTAAATAAAGTTTGGGAAACTGCTTTAGGATGGAAAAGAAGGTGCAAGAAAGTATAAGGCAAGTCTAACACCAGTGTTGGCTAAATAGGGATAAATAACTAAACAGCTAAATAGCTAAATAGCAGTTTATTCAGCACACAGAGACATGGGCCAGAAGGGAATTTAGACAACATATCCAGCGCAGAGGTCAGCAAACTGCAGCCCGATAGTCAGAGTTAGCCTAGCCACCTCTCTCTTTTTTAATAGCCCTTGAGCTAAGAATCGGTTTTACATTTTTAAGTAATTGGGGGAGAAAATCAAAGAAGAATAGTATTTCACGACGTGGAAACTGGGAACAATTCAAATCTTAGTGCTCATACATAAAGTTTTGTTGGCACACAGCCACGCTTATTTGTTTATATATTACCAGTTGCTGCTTTTATGCTACAGTGAAGGGGTAATTGCAGCAGACAGTGTGAGGCCTGCAAATCTTAAAATATTTATCAGGAATTTTACAGAAAAAAATTGCTGACCCTTGATCTAGCCCACTGTTCAGGCAAAGAAAGTGAAGCCCTGAAAATGCAATGGATTTGTTCAAGATCAGATGGCTAAACAGTACGGGGTTCTTAATCTTATTAATAAAATCATCCTTTCATTTTATGTATTTTTAGTGATCATTACTATGTCAGCAGTTTTCCTCTTTTTCTGGACCTTTTCTAGCTCCAAAGATCTTTTCTAATAGAATTTTCTAGAGCGTATCCATAAATATGTTTGACAAAGACAGGCTATGTTTTCCCCTGCTTCTAATGCCCTTTTAAAGGATATTAAGCATTGACCTCATCTTTCTAACTAAGGTCTCTTGTGAACTGCATGAAATGTCTTCATAAATTTTCTAATTTGTTAGCAAACTGTCCATCACCTTTTAAGAACTTTTTTTTTCTTTTCTTTTTTTCTTTTTTTTTTTTTTTTCAGAGAAGCAACGATTACTTTTATTTGCAGGTGCCAGGAAACTTTCATCTTACGTGCATTGTTACATAAACCAGGTTACCACTTGAGCGTGTAATTCTTTAGAAGTACCGGCTAAGTTAGCTTTCGAAACTAAAAGTCTTGAATAGTTGCGTGCTACAAATGGCCAAATTCTAGGAAGCATGGAGACCTGTTCTTGTGGTCTTTCACTAGTTTCCGATCTTTGATTTCCAGGTTTTGGCCTTTTCGAAGCCATTTTTTCCGTTTCTGAAGTCTAGGATGGCCTGAGATACTTCCTCGCTGGTATTCATTACAAATGGACCGTGCTGAACAATCGGTTACTTCAACGGCTCCCCAGCAATGAATACAAAGTGGCTTCTTTTCTGATCTTTGTTCTCCATCTGAACTTTGTTATCTTCCGCAAGCACGTATGATGTGGTTCTATTTTTACTTGCTCGTCATTGGGCCCAACGTATACGTTTCCAGAGATCGTGTAAATAAAACTCGTCCAGCCTCTGGGAATAGACTGAGTATGTTTCGCACCCTCGTCCAATTTAAAATCCAGATACAGAGTTGGCGTGCGGGTGTAAACTTTGGACTTTATCCCCAGGGCTTCTCCAGAGATGACCGCGACGGTTACGCCATCTTCAGTGGGCTTTGGAATTTCTTTGTTTTTTAGCTCTTGGTACTGAGGCTCCACCATCTTTTCTGAACCCCTCAGGTTAACCCCTAATTGTGGGCCATGGGCAGGCTCCTCTGAGCAAGGCATCTCAGCATGCAGGATGCCTCGGCCTGCGGTCATCCACTGTGGGTCTCCCGGGTCCATTTTACCTACGTGTCCACAGAAGTCTTCATGAGCCATGCTGCCCCCATCCAGGAGGTAAGATACTGTTTCAAAACCTCGATGTGGGTGATCAGGAAATCCACCTGGTTTACCTCCTTTAAATTCATCAAACAGCAAAAATGGATCTAGATTTTTTAACTCAGGTCTTCCAATGCTTCTGTGGACTCTGGCTCCAACCCCTTCAGATTGTTCCTGGCTGAGCACTGTGAGAGTAACCTTCTTGGAGGACCCCATGTCAAAGTCAACGACAAGATGGTTCAAATGCTCAGGCGTTAGTTGCGGCGTTCAGAGCCTCTGCAGCGTCTGGCGGGGCAAACCAGAGCCTCACCTTTTAAGAACTTTATATGCAATAAGATATAGTGCCACCAAGTGGCCAATGGCATCTTTGTTATGCTTGCCCTGTTGGGCTATCACTGAATTATGGGATCATAGGATTACGTGGTTTCAGGGAAGCGTACATCCCAGCTATTAACAAGAAGTCATTGCTTCAGGAGATTAGAATGCTGTCGCTGTCAAAAGTTACAAATAGAAACAGATTTTTTTTCAAAGATAGCATGTACACTTAGTCACTTTTAAAGCCAGATATAAAGAAATGTAAACTCACAAATACAATTTGGTACACTCTGTAAGGCTCCAATTCCTTGATAAAACTAACCCTGTGTTTAGACTATATCACAACTTTCTAACTCTTTCTGTTATTTTCAGTTAAGTACCCCTCAGAGGTGTTTTAAAATAACCTGACATCAAAAGCCCTTGATACTTGCTGTTACTTATCTTGTTATTAAAGGAGAAGTGGGGGGCTTGTCTGGTGGCTCAGGCCTGTAATCCTAGAACTCTGGGAGGGCGAAACAGGTGGATTGCTTGAGCTCAGGAGTTTGAGACCAGCCTGAACCAGGGTGAGACTCCCGTCTCTAAAACTAGCCTGGCATTGTGATGGGTGCCTGTAGTCCCAGCTACTTGGGAGGCTGAGGCAAGAGGATTGCTGGAGCCCAAGAGTTTGAGGTTACTGTGAGCTATGAAGCCATGGCACCCTACCCAGGGTGACAAAGTGAGACTGTCTCCAAAAAAATAATAATTAATAAAAGAGAAGTAGTGGTGTTGGTAACTCTGATTGTAACCTATCAGGACACAGCCTATCACCTTTACAGATTTTTCCTTATTTCATGTATCTATTTCCTTATCTCATGTGTTCATGTCTTTTGCCCATTTTTATATTGGGTTTTTGGTCTTTGTTTCCTTTGATTTCTAAAAATAATTTATGTATTAGGTATGTTGCTCATTATCTGTGATATATGTTGCAAATATGTTTTCTCTCAGCAATTTTCCATTTGGCTTTGCTTTTGGTGGTTTTTATTTGTGATGTGAAAATTTTTTATTTTTATGTAGTCAAATTTATTAGTATTTTCTTTTACTGAATCTGGATGTGGAGTATTAGTTAAAAAGCCTTTCCACAAGTTATAAAAAAAGTGCCATGAGTTTCTTATATGGTTCAGTTTCATTTTTTATATTAAGATCTCTGATCCATTGGGAGTTTATTCTTGTGTATAGCTTGGTGTGTATAGTTTGGATCCAATTTTGTATTGTTTGGTGTGTATAGTTTGATCCAATTTTGTATAGTTTGGTGTGTATAGTTTGGATCCAATTTTGTCTTTTTTCAAAATGGCTATCAAGTTGTTTTCATAGCTATATATTAACTGGTCATATTTGCACCAGTAGTTTGCTTTTAGATGTCACATGAGTTTCTGGTATCATATTCTAAATGTTTATTTATACTTAGGCTTGATTCTGGACTTTGTATTCTTTTACACAGATCTGTCTATTCATGTACTAATACTAAACTTTCATTACAGAGATTTTATGATATATGTATATTTCAATATCTGGTAGTAGTACTCTTTTCTAATAGCTCTTCTTTTTCAGATTTTTAGAAAAGCTATTCTTGCACATTTATTTTTTCATATAAACTTTAGCATCAACTTGATCTGGTTCCAAAAAGCTTATTGGTATATTTATGGATAATCTTATTTAATTTGTAAATTAACTTGGGAAGAACAGACATTGTTTTAATGTGAATGATCCTGTTCATAAAGTGTCTTTCCATTTGTTGAGGTTTATTTTTTTTGTATCTTAGGAGTGTTTTAATATATTCCTCATATTGATTCTGCACATTTCTTGTTAAGTTTATTTCTTAGAATTTATCTTTTTTATTGCTGTTGTAAATAGGCCTTTCTCCTCTTTTATCTTCTAACTGGTTACTGTGAGTATACTTCAAGGCTAGTGATTTTTGTATGTTGGTTTTGTATCATGTGACTTTAGATTTTTAATTGCTTTGCTAGTTTTCCTTTGCTTCTCTAAGATTTTGCAGATATTATTATGGCATCTATGAAATTCTGACTTTATGACTAAGGTATATATATTTTATTACATTAAGAAAATATTCATTATTGCATTCCTATACTTTTTTTTTGTTTTTTGAGACAGAGTTTCACTCTGTTGCCTTGGATAGAGTGCAGTGGTATCATCTTAGCTCACAGCAACCTTAAACTCTTGGGCTCAAGTGATACTCTTGTCTCAGCCTCCGCAGTAGCTGAGACTACATGTGTCTGCCAAACACCTTGCTAGTTTTTCTATTTTTAGTAGATACAGGGTCTTGTTCAGGCTGGTCTTGAACTCTTGAGCTCAAGCAATCCCCCTACATCTGCCAGTAAGTGTGCTAGGATTACAAGCATAAGCCACTACTCCCAGCATATTCCTATTCTCTTGAGTGCTTGACCTGAGAAATTGGTTTGGGGTTTTGTCAGATACTTTTTCAGCGTTTGTAGAGATCACCAAAGGAAACTGATTTAGAAGGAATTTCTGTAAATTGGATGTTAACCATCTCCGTTACTCTCTCACCTCAGGCTTTTCTTGTAATTCAGTTACAGTCCACTAGGTGGTAGCGAATATCCTGGTTGTCATCCACAACGAGATCAAATTAAAATTTTCTATGTAAAGTCCATTGTAGATTTTTAAATGTATATTTTTCAAATAAAAGTTACAAATAGTATTTGTATATTTTAATAAAAACTTTACATTATTAAGTTTTATTTTAATACAAATAGAAATCAGTGTTGACCAATCATATCTGAAAAATTTCTAGAGAGCAAATGATATAAAAGTATTTTTTATTCTATCTCTAGCAAATACTGTTCTTGCTTCTAGACTGAATAAATTGCTACTACTTAATTCTCTCTGATATTCTCTTGTATGCAGACAGGAAACGGCAGACATAGCTTTGCAACTTTAGTCAAAGTTGGTAACATATATTTCTTGCAATTTCTTTATGCTACTGGTAATAAATCTTATGGGTTTAGGGAATAATTTTTGTGCCTGCCTTCTTTTATTTGTCCATAAGCTTCTATTTATTATATTCAGACTTTTGCTTTTGTCATTTCTATTGAAAAATCAAGAAATGAAAATCTGACCTGCTGAGACCAAAAATCCCCGTTCCACCAACTTAGGTATTCTTCAATTAGAGAGCAGTAATTTCCCACTGATTCATAGAAGAACATCACTTTTTTTCCCATGAGCTTTCTGACTGGAAACTTATATAAACTATTTTACATAAGGTGGTGGTTGTCACCAATCTGAGTTGCTACAGATAGTTTTATAAAGAAAGTTGTATGTATACAGGAAGAACATTTTAAAGCCACATGTAAAGTTGGTTTTTTGGGTTTTTTTCTGAGACAATCTTGCTCTGTCATCCAGGCTGGAGTGCAGGGTACAGGAGCAATTATAGCTCACTCTAACCTGGAACTCCTGGGCTCAATTGATCCTCCTGTCTCAGTATCTCAAGTAGCTGGTACTACTATGCCCTGGTAATTTTTTAATTTTTAATTTTTGTCGTAGAGACAAGGTCTTATTATGTTGCCCAGACTGGTCTTCAATTTCTGGCCTCAAGCAATCCTTTCTGTCTCAGCCTCCTAAAGTGCTAGGATTACAAGCATGAGCTATTATACCTAGCCCCAAAATGTAGAGTTTCTGAGCAAAGGATTAATACACATTTATAAACAGTTTTTAAAAACAAATCCCCCCAACTTTTGTTACAAAATTTCCAAAGCATTCAGAAAAATGTGACAAATACTTCTATACGCCACTCAGATTAAGCAATTATTAATATTTTGCCATGTATTTTAATATATATTTGTATCTATACAGTGTGGACATAAAGTTCATGTGCAATTTAAAATAGTTTAATATAGTAATTGCACATGAATTTTATGTCCACCTCTATCTTTTGTCTGAAACATATAAAAAGAATTGCAGATATTGTGACTATTTACTTCCAAATTGTTCAGCATGCATCCCCTAAGACAAAGAACATTACCCTGTATAACTACATTATCACCCCTAAGAAAAACTAACAGTATTTCCTTAATTTCATCTAAAAACCAGTCCTTACTAACATTTCCCAAATTTCCCCCTAATTCAAATTTCATATATTACAGTTGGTTATTAGGCTTTCTTTAGATTCTTATTATTTAGAAATGCCTTTAAAAAATGTGTATGTGTGTATATATATTTACTGACTTTTTTTTTTTAACATGCAATAAAAAACCCCTTTTTTTGTTAGAACAGCAAATAACTCAGTCTCCCACTACCACATATTGTGCAGTTGAGTTTCCCATATTTGGGGACATCTTAGGGGTCAGGACATCCTGAGTGCGATGGATAAGCCTCATCCTGGAAAAACTACCTTTGTGATTATGGTATCTCCCTTGCCAGGGAAGTGTGATACTGTCTTACTCTGTTGCCCCAGGCTAGAGTGCCCCTGTGGTGTGGTAACTCACAGAAACTGCAACTCTGGGGCTCAAGAGATCCTCTTGCCTCAGTCTCCCTAGTAGCTGGTACTAACAGGCCCAGCTATTTTTTTTATTTTTAGTATAGATGGTTTCACTCTTGCTCAGGCTGGTCTTAAACTCCTGAGCTGAAGCAATTTACCCACCTTGGCATCCCAGAGTCCTAGGATTACAGTTTGAGGCACCGTGTGCAGCCATGATATATATATATATATTTTTTTTTTTTGAGATAGTCTCATTTTGTTGCCCTTGGTAGAGTGCTGTGGCATCAGCTCATAGCAGCCTCAAATTCTTGGGCTCAAGTGATTGTCTTGCCTCAGCCTCCCAAGTAGCTGGGACTACAGGCACCCCTGCCACAACACCCAGCAATTTTCTTGTTGCAGTTGGCCTTGTTGTTTTAGCCCTGGGCTGGGCTTGAACCTGCCAGCCTTGGTGTATGTGGCTGGCACCCTACTCACTGAGGTACTCACAGGAGCCAAGCCGAAACTTTTTGCTAAGACTAGGACAGTTGTCCTATAGAATGTCAGTATTTGGATTTGTCTGATTTTCTTTATAGTGTTATTTAATCCTAACAGCACATTGTTAATTTTTTTTTTTTTTTTTTTTTGAGACAAAGTCTCACTCTGTCACCCTGGGTGGAGTGCTGTGGTGTTGTCATAGCTCATAGCAACCTCAAACTCTTGGGCTCAAGTGATCCTCTTGCCTCACCCTCCTGAATAGATGAGACTATAGGTGTCTGCCACAACACCCAGCTAATTTTTCTATTTTTGGTAGATATGGGGGTCTCACTCTTGCTCAGATGGGTCTTGAACTCCTAAGCTCAAGCAATCCACCTGCCTTGGCCTCCAAATGCACTAGCCACCACACCCAGCCCTATCAAAGTAACTTGATGACAATCAATTCCTATTACTATGTGAAAGTTTTCAGATGTTGTAGTGGCTTGAACCCGTAAAATCTTTGTGGTCTGAAAAAGAATTCATTTTTTATAGTTCAGGAAAACTTGCAACCATGTCAGGACAGAACCACCCTCCCTCCCCCACATTGGACAACTGAGACCTTGAAAGGGTAAGTGTAATGGGGTCTCTCTTACTTCTACTGTAACAAATTTCCACAAACTTAGTGTGTTAAAACAACACAAATTTGCTGTCTTAGTGTTGTGGAGGTCAGAAGTCCAACATGAATCTTCCTGGATTAAAATCCACGTATTGGCCAGGTTGCATTTCTTTCTGGAAACTACAAGGGAAAATCTATTTCTTGTTTTCTACCTTTTAGAGGCCACCCGTGTTCATTGCTTATTTATGGTCACTTCCTCCATCTTCAAAGCCAGCATCTTCAAATCTCTCCCTGACTCTGACCCTGCCTTCCTCTTCAATTTATATGGACCCTTTGATTACTTGGGACTGCCTGAATAATACAGGATATTCTCCCTATCTCAAGGTGAGCTAATTAGCAATCTTAAATCCATATGCAATCTAATTTCCTCTTGCCATAAAATATAACATATTTACAAGTGCTAGGGTCTAGAGATGTAGACAGCTTTGGGGGCCATTATTCTCCTTACCACAATAAGTGATCTGACAAAGATTATACTATAAATTACTCTTGAGAGTCTTGTAATTACTGCAACCTTATGTTTGTTTTATATTGGAATTGAGTAAAAGGGATCCTATATTGAACCATGTCCAAGAGAGTTGAATAAAAAGGCATTAAAAGAACTTTACAAAATCACCTTCTTGTAAGCAGGTGGATCCACAAATTGGTCTTGGAATATAGTGCTAATTTGTGTACTTGGTATATCTGAAGTCAAATTGTTTCAATTGCGCATTTTGTTAAGGAAGTTGAGTGTTTTCTTTGACTATAATTAGAAAATCCAAATAACTTTAATATTATAATTCACTTCTACTTGACATATTAAATTCTACTTGTCTTCTATCACTTTAAGGTACAGTAAAAGAAACTGAAAATGTAGGAAGGTCGCACATAGCGCCTCATGGGTTATCTGCTCACATAAGATTTGAGAAGGCTCATGACATCAACATGCAGACTGGTTTGGACACTTTACTAAAAGGTGAGTCTCTGCTGTGGTCTTGAGCCCATTCAAAGTCCGCAAGCCTCTCTGGGTGCTGACCTCTTGTTATGATAATTCTTGTAACCAGCAATATGACATAGAAATTTTTGTTTTTGTCTGAGATAAGTATTTTTCCTGGATTACACTCATTGTTGTCTCATTACATGTAACGCAGTTTGTCCCACTAATGTTGGTGGGGTTTTTCTAAAGTGGCAAATGAAAATTGTTCAATACCACTGATTAGGTAGGGAAATCTAGTTTATTGGGAAGGGCAAATTAGGAGGTTTTAGTTAATAGAAGTGAAATATTTTATGTTATTGATTTTAGATGACTTATCCAGTATCAGACAAGAGATCAGTTCAGCTTGATAAGAAATTATAGAATGTTGAACATGCAGCAAAAAGTTGAGCCAAGAAAATAGCTAGAGTTTAACTAAATGTATTAGAAAATTCTGGTCAACTTTAAAATCTTTACTCTTGGGTCCCTAATTATGAGACCTACTCTTGAAGGATATGATAATGGGAAAGGGATTGGAGGAAGGTCTGGAAGGAGTTTGGGAGAGGCTTGTGCAGTGGACCAAGGAAGTGATCTTGAAGGCATGGTCTTGAATTGGAAATAATAGTTATTAAAAAAAAACTTTATCCAAAAACTAGTTAAGATGGTGAGGCAGACTTTATTTAGGACCACTGCAACAAGGATCTTGCCAATTAGACACAACTCTGATTCAGACCAGGACAAGTGGGAATTTATAACCAAAGGACAGGGAGGGAGCAGTGGGTGGGAAATCACTAAGAGGAAACATCAGAGCTGAGGGGTTTCTGGCCACCTGAATTGCGAGGATTATTGTGGCCGACCAGTTCAGCGTGGTAAGATATTGCAGGTGGTCAGATACCCAGGGCAAGGGATTTTCCCTAAAATGACTTAAAAGAAGTCTTTCTCAACCTAGATTTGATAAGAGCAGAGAGAGAAGCCCAAGGTTTGGCCTAGTTAAGTGGGGACTCAGAGGAATCTGATTTTTGTGTGTGTGTGTTTGTTTTAGTTTTTGGCCAGGCTGGGTTTGAACCCGCCACCTCCAGCATATGGGACCAGCACCCTACTCCTTTGAGCCACAGGCGCTGCCCAGAATCTGATTAAAAGTTTGGTCAAAGGAGAGTTTTTGTCTCAGTGATTAAACAAGGCCATGAGCTCAAGAACATCTCAGGTTCTTAGCTGTGTTGACTCTCTCACTACACTGAGTGTCTGTGGATCATATTGCACCACAGATTCTTACCCAGTGGCCACTGCCAGCTGGGAAAGAATCCTGGCAATGGGTATTTAGAGCTTATTCTTCTGTGTGTTCTTAGATTCTGCTCAAGAGGGTGGCCAGGAAGGGGAAACACACTAGACATTAGGGGATGCTTAGAAGTAAGGAGAGGCCATTACCCCCATTAAGGAACCTGTAGGAGACAGTCCCCTAGCAATGGAGGGGGTCTTCAAAGAACACATGAGACAACCCATAGGCAAAAGACTCAGCTATATAGGCTGGGTGCAGTGGCACACGCCTATAATCCTAGCACACTCTGGAAGGTGGAGCTGGGTGGACTGCCTGAGAGGCGTTCAAGGCCAGCTTGGGCAAGCGTGAGATTCCTTCTCTACTAAAAATAGAAAAACTAGCCAGGTGATGAGGTAGGCACCTGTAGTCTCCGCTACTCAGAAGGCTGAGCCAAGAGAATGACTTGAACCTAAGAGTTTGAGGTTGCTGTGAGCTATGATGCCATAGCACCCCAACCTGGGGCAACACAGTGAGACTCTGTCTTAAAAAAAAAAAGAGTCTAACTCCTGCCTTCTGAGTGCCTATCATTATGGAGACTTTGCTGCCCAGCTTATGTTTCTTCCTCCCTGTGTCCCAACCTTGGAGGGGTTAATGGTACGTGTAGCGAGGAAAGAGCATAGCACAAATAGATAAAGAGGCTGACTGGACCCTCTTCCCTGACTACAGACTTGTCCCTGTGCAGGAGGCCTGAGCTGTGGAAGGGAAGGAGGCCCAAATGAAACTATGTTCAGAATTCTGATCGTCACATGAAATCATACATTTTAATTACTGATTAGAACTTGGACGACTTAAAGGGTTACTGAAATAGTCATAATCAAGTTTTTTCCTGTAGAGGCAGGAGAACTAGCCTCATAAAGCAGATTAGATGGAGAGTGAGAGAAAAAAATGAAGCTGCTTTAGGAGTGCATCCCATGAGCTTTGCTTGCTTGCTCCATGGGGGATGGGGGACTGAGACACT
Organism: Loris lydekkerianus; assembly: GCA_963574355.1. Classification (NCBI taxonomy): domain Eukaryota; kingdom Metazoa; phylum Chordata; class Mammalia; order Primates; family Lorisidae; genus Loris; species Loris lydekkerianus. The sequence goes on from CAUYPK010169372.1 coordinate 18,938, forward strand.
GAGCAAGGCCAATAAAATCATTTGCTTTATATTTGGTTAAAGTCTACTTATCACACCTGCATAACAGAGAAAGTGATTTGAAAAAATGGGCTTTGAATGTTGAACCTTCCGCCCATATCACAGGTCACTCAATATTGGCTAAGATATGGAGCAATGGGTTAGCAGTCTCCATAGCCTATCTATTATGCATTTTGATGGGTTTAGCTCAAGAGCCTGCAAGTGGCTTCTTCTAATCAGCTGTCCAGAAGACTCTTGATTTTGTTAGTTCTTAAGTCATAGTTAAAATACCTCAGGGGAGGCTATGTTTCTTCTCCCTTCCTCTCTTCCCTTCTTTTCTTTTTTCTTTTTTCAGTGACGTTATATAACTTTACAAATGAAAGAACCCAATGAGCAGTAAACTCTATTTTCCTCTCTCATATTCCCTCTTTTTCCATTTCAGTGAAATTTCCCTCATGTTATCCTGTCTGGACATCCTATTCTGTGTCCTGCCCTCCCCCTTAACATTAGTTCTGGAACTCGATTGTGTGTTTCCATTAGTCCAGATATTTGCATACTAACGTTGTGGGCTCTCCCACAATGGGACGATAGCACAGTTTTCTTAGTTGTCAGCTGGGTGTTGGGTGTCTGGGTTGTCTCCTGTTTTTACTCACAAGATTTCAGCAGTTGCCAGTGCTCCCTGGGTATAGCCCTTCCCACGGCATGGCCCAGGCGGGTTCTCTTTTAGCCTGAACATGTTGGTAATAATTAATTTTGCTACCTACTGGATTACTTCCTGGTGATTATATATACATAAAAAATAAATTACTGGCAAAATGATCTATTAATAACTTGTAAACATTTTGCCAGAGGATGATCAAAAAAAATTAAACCAGCCAACAATTAGTTCATGTAAGGATAATATCATAATTGAATCAAATGTTGAAAGATCCAGGGAGACTTTTCTTGCAACAAGCTTCAGGAAGGCCTTTCTGATGTGTTCCAAAGATTCACTTTATGTACTTTCTTGTAAAGATCTTAATTTTATATTAATTTTTCTTCTTTTCCTTTTCAGCCAAAATTTTAGCTGCTTGGCAAACTTCCAAGTTCTTTTTCTATGAGTAAGCTCGATTGACTTCCCTTGTGACTGATGGAACGAGTTAAATTGTAGGTGGAATTTCTCTGTGTTGGGTCTTTGATCTCGAGGTTCGAAGAACAAAAACATGGACCATGTGAACAAGCAAAAGGACAGAGTTTATTGAAAGATAAGAGAGATAGATAAGCTAAAGAAGGGGAACAGAGGCTTTGCACCTGTAGCACAGTGGCATACATGGAGGCTGGCGGGTTTGAGCCTGGCCTGGGCCAGCTAGCCAACAATGACAACTACAACAAAAAATAGCTGGGCATTGTGGTGGGCGCCTGTAGTTCCAGCTACCTGGGAGGTTGAGGCAAGAGAATCGCTTGAGCCCAAGAGTTTGAGGCTGCTGTGAGCTGTGATGCCACTGCACTCTACTAAGGATGACATAGTGAGACTTTGTCTCAAAAAAAAAAGGGAAAACAGAATCTCTGGGAACAGGGGGGCCCAAGAGGGAAGCCCCCGTGGGACTTCTTTCTAGGGGATTATATACTGCTTTTCCTATCCTGTGGGTAAGGAGGGTTTGGGGGATCTACATCTGGAACATGGAACATGTCACAATTGGTCAGGGGCCTTCAAGCAGAAAATAATCCTAAGATTAGCAAAGGAATGGTCCTTGCGGTCCTTGCCCCAGGTGAGGTATTAGGGTGTGTGCTGCTACCAATCAGGCTGCTTTTTTCATGACCTTGTTTAAGCCCAGAGAATGTGACCTGGAAAGGGCCTGTTTGTGCCTTGAGATTGGGGTCTGTGATGAGACTGACTTCTGAGTTCAACCAAGCCTAGAAAATGGGGTTCCCCATCCCGCCCCAAACAGGGAAATCTTGTATCAAAGTCAGTGAAATTCTTTTGTGTCTTTTTTTTTTCTTTTTTTGAGACAGAGTATCGCTTTGACACCCTTGGTAGAGTGCTGTCCCATCACAGCTCACAGCAACCTCAAACTCTTGGGCTAAAGTGATTCTGTTGCTTCAGCCTCCCAAGTAGCTGGGACTACAGGTGCCCACACTATGCCCAGATATTTTTAGAGACAGTGTTTCATTCTAGCTCAAGCAATCCAACTTCCTTGACCTCTCAGAGTGCTAATATTATCGGTGTGTGCCACGGTGGCTGGCCTAAGTGTCATTTTTTTTTTTTTTTTAACGGATTTTTCTTTTTACCCTTTAGATACTTTTTAAACTGTGAACTAAAATAAAATCTTAAGCTCACCTCAGCTGGCATAATGAACCCTCTCTTGGCCAAGGAGTTCTGTTGCACCCCCCAAAAACCCACTTGCCTGAGTTGCCAGCCTGAGGAGAAGGGATGTCAGACATACCTAGTCATGTCCTGTCCTTTTAGAGTTATTTTTTATAACAGTAAGATACAAAATCATTAACAAGCCTAAGATCATGTAGGAAAAAGCTTAAGGCACTCCTGCAGATCATCAATTTATGTAACAAATCCTTTCCGTCTGAGTCTATGTTCAGAATATGTCCAGTGGCTTGTCTCTGATTAACAGAGTCCCTTAACTAACATGTCCCAGACCTTCAGACAAAGCTTCATTTTTTAACCAACTGTAATCAAAGAATGTTTAAACCCACCTATAACCTGTAATCCCCTGCTTCCAGGTATCTTCTCTTTTTGGGCCAGACCAATATATTCCTTCCATATATTGATTTATGACTTTTGTGTAATTCTTGTTTCCCTAAAATGTATAAAGCCAAACTGTAACCCAACCATGGGGAGACCAGTTGGTGAAGGCTTCTTGGGAGGGCTCTCTAGGCCATGGTAACACTTAGGCAGCTTGGAATAAACTTCTGTAAGTTATTTTACAGAGTTTGAGTTCTTGTATGTTGACATAACATTAATTGTTTACTATGAAAAAATATTAAACCCCCCAAAAATAGAGGGCATAGAAAAATGAAGCTTCCTATACCAGTCTCCCAGCTTTAATATCCAAGAGTTTCTGCTGTTCTTATCTTTCCCATTGCACAATCCCCCCCCATTGCAGTATTTTAACGCAAATCCCAGACGTTATATAATCAGCTCCATGAACAAATTTCAATGACTCCTATATATTTTTTTATTATCTTCTCCCTTAACTAACTACTTGACCTTTTGAGTTGTTTCCCAGAAATGGTAGATTTTTTGCAAGACAAAGAGTTGAGATTCTGAAGGTCCCAGAGTATGTGTCCTGGCCAGGACTCACCATCGTTTGCCCTAAGACATGTGGCCAATCCTTAAAAAGCCCATGATCTCTGTTAATTGGAGAGCTGGACTTCAGGCAGCTTTTCCTGTTCCTCTGGCAAGATGTATTTTGTATTAAAAATTCTTTTCTTCCTTGTTAACCCTTGTCTCAATAATTGGACCCAGGCCAATTGTGCAGCTATAACTGGACCCAGGCCAAACCCCTTTGCCTTTTGATAACAATTATGTGATTTCACCTACAAGTACTTCAGTGTGTTTCATAGTTTATTAAATGATCATGGCACAAAGGACAAAGCAAATGGGGTAAAGTGTTAATGATAAGTGAATCTGAGCAGTGTTCTTTGTGTTACTTTTGCTTTTGTGAATTTTAAGTCTGAAATTATTCTCAAATAAAAACCTAGGGGAAAAAAAAAGAATAAAAGGCTATAACCCAACTATAGCACAAGACTATGAGGAAAGGTCCAAGGAAGGGGAAGTGGGAGAAAGGTTGGGGTGGAGGGAGGGTAATAGGTGGGGCCACACCTACGGTGCATCTTAGAATGGGTACAGGCTAAACTTATTAAATGCATAATACAAATGCCTACATACAGCAACTAAGAAAATGCCATAAAGGCTGCGTTGAATAGTTTGATGAGAATATTTCAGATTGTATATGAATCCCGCACATTGTATCCCTTGATTGCACTAATGTACACAGCTATGTTTTAACAATAAAAATAAATAAATGTTTAAAAAAATAGAAAACAAACAAACACACACACACAAAAACAACAAAGTAAATCTTAACACCTGGGATGAAGATTAACTTTAAAGAGGAAAAGCTGTGTGCTTGCCAATAATAAGGAAAATATGCATGGACAATGTGACTTTTGGCAGGTGAAAAGAATGGTTGTTGTTAAAGGAGAAGTAGGGGGGGTCATTCCGTGAACGTCTCCCTAGGCTGTGGGGGTCCTGTCACCTCACAGCCTGTATTCCACAGATTACCAGGTGCCCAATCCTCTAGATCTCTTCAGAGGCCTGAGTGAAAAGGATCAGCTGGGCTGATACTCCAAAAGATGACACTCAAGGAAGTATCAAACGGGAAAATTCTGGCAGGGTCTCATACAGCATTTTTACTCAAACCCCACCAGTGCACGAGCAGCCTAATGTTATCACTCCTCCTCACCCACAGTCAGGTGAGGGATTCTCGCTATTCACTTCATTTCCCAGAAAAACAAAAACAAAAAAGCAGGGCAACACAGAGAAGTGAGATGAAGTTGGCGTTGCTCGGGCACCATTCCTTAGAATTCTTTCAAAACCAACAATTATTAAAATACAGACAGATGATCACCAGAGTTCATTTCTGGAATGAATGAATGGTTTTCTTGTGGCATTTCTGAAAGCTGTCTTGTCCAACATTGTGCTATCTTTGTGATACATTCTGTTCAGATTATTGGTGAAGAGAAGTGGAAAAGAGTGATTTTGTCCCAGCAGGCCCTGGGCCACTATTTAAACCTTCCTTCTGCTCCTTTGGGGAAGGCAACAGGCCTCCAGTGGAGATTTATAAAGCTGTGGTATGAATGACTATTTTCTAAGTAAAAATACACGTTTGACTTTGACTTTGGTGCAGTTAAAACAACCTGACCCAGAGCATGGCCAGCCTGGATGGAGCTGGGAACTCAGGGCAGCGAGAGGCAGACTGGGGCTAGAAGCAGGAATAGAAGTTAAGTGTTTACCCCATCCTGCCACAGAAGTGGCTAAGAAAATCACAGAGACTCATTTCATAGTAACGTGCTGTGCCTTCACCAAACAGAGGACAATTCCATTTCGGGAAAGAAGAAAGCAGCTGTAAGAAGGCTGCCAGGTTAGAGTGCAGTGGTGTCATCACGGCTCACAGCAACCTCAAAGTCCTGGGCTCAAGCGATCCTCCTGCTCATCCTCACAAAATGTTAGGATTATAGGCATGAGGCACCACATGCAGCCAGGTTCAGTTTTAAACATGTTTCCTTTGAGGCACATGTGGGATCTCCATGAGGAAATGACCAGAAAACACCTTAATTCTAAGTTTCTGATGCTCAGAAGGAGAGGTCAGGACAGTGACCAAGATCTGGGAGGCTTCAGCATATAGGTGGATGCTGTGGGTGGCCAGCTTCTGAGATGGACCCCAATGATCTCTGCCTCCTGGCATTCATGCTCTCATTTAGTTGGTCTATAAGATTAATAGAATACCGCCAAAATGATGGTATAGGACTGATTAATAATTAATAATGATGGTATAGGATTTAATAATAACTAAGATTAATAGAATGCAGCCAAAATGATGGTATAGGACTTCCAAGGTTAGGTCATCAAAGATGCTGTGGGGTAACGTACCTTGGCCTCTTTTTGGATCACTTGCTCTGGGAGAAACTGGCTGTCATGTAGTGAGGACACATAGGCAGCCTTATGGAGAGTTCCCTGTGCATGAGCTGTAGGGGACGCCGATCCTCCACGTCCCTGTTACTGCTAGCCCCTGCCAGCTCTACCAGGAGGAGGTCAACATGACAAAGAAAGACTCTACACACTCAGCTATTGCCAGAGCAACAACAGATGAGGCTCAGAGAGCCTAGCACTTCCCCCAGCATAAAGGCACACTGGGAGAATGCTGCCCCAACCCGACATCCCACCAGGCTTTTATTGTGTTTTAACAGCATTTACAATATAGTATTTGTTGATTCATCATGATTATTAGGGAGTAAAAGAAACTTTGATGTCATACATGAAGTATGTATGGGTGGCCTTGCATAAGTATCAACACTTAAAAAGAAACAGTGTATAGGGGAGTGAGCAAAGTGGGTTCAAATTAACTTTTAAAGGAATATACACTACCTTGTGTGTGTGGGGGGGGGGGTGGTGACAACTGCCTCTTGATCTATACTACTAAATCTGTTCTAACCAGCCCAAATGGCTGTTTTTTAATCAATTCTTTTAAGTCGTTTTAAACTGGTTAAGCATTTTTGTTCTTGGTTGCTGTCAGCATCTTTCAAGATAAGAAGACAGGCTCTTGCTGTTTGTGCTCCTCAAAAATGCTTCACTGCTTTCTCTTTTTTAATTCTCCTACCCTGTCTCCACAGTCCCTATCAAGCCGCAGCTGACTGCAGCCCTGGCTGACAGCTTGATTGCAACCTCATGCGGATTCTGAGCCAGAACCACCCAGTGTAGCCACATTCCTGACTCTGAGAGAGAAACTATGTGAGATAATAACTGTTTGCAGTTTTAAACTGCTAAGTTTGGGATAATCTGTCACATAGTAATAGACAATACTGGTAACAATTGAAAATGTGACCTCCTTCCACCCCCTTCACTCTCAGGAAATGATCCACACCCCAACTTCACAGAGAAAAAGATACAGGCTGTAACTCTCCACCACTCTCCATCTATAAACGCATTAGCTGTATCCTCCACTCCCAAAGGACTCACCTGTCTGTCCTTGCCCCCAAAGTATGGCTCTTCAACTTTAGGTGTTAGTTTCCTGGGGCTTCCATAACAAAACACACAAACTAGAGTGGCTTGAAACCGCAGAAATGTATTCCTTCACAGTTTGAGAAGCACATGTGAAATTAAGGTGTCAGCAGGATCATGCTCTCTCTGAGGATCTGGAGAAATATCTGTTGCGTGCCATTCTCTTAGCGTTGGTGTCTGGACCAATCCGTGGTGTTCCTTGGTTTGCATCTGCATGACTCCCTTGCCTGCCTCCATCTTCACACGGCACCCTGCCCTCTGCATCTGACTTATTCTCTTTTCATAAGGACACTAGTCAAATTGGATAAAGGTCCCATTCTACTCCAGGATGAACCGATTGCAATTTACATCTCAATTTAATTGCATATACAATGACTCTTATTTCCAAATAAGGTCACATTTTAAGGGTTCAGAGATTGAGATTTCAACATATTTTGGGGGGCCACAATTCAATATGTGACACTCTATGATGAACAAATTGTAGACCCTTCCCTATTCTCATCTTCATGGCTTCCCTACAAAGGGATTTAACACTGTTGACTGTGTCTACTCAGAATTCTCTCCTCTCCTTTTATAACACTCCTCTTCCAATTCTCCTACTGACCACTCCTCAGTCTCCCCTATTGGTATCTATTCTAGTCTTCTCTACGGTCAGATTCCTTAGAGTTCAGCATCTGGCCACCCTTTTTCCTAAAGCTACGTCCTATGATTGTGTGATCTCATCATACTCATGGCTTCAGAGAACATCTAAATGCCAATGATGGGCTCAGTGCCTATAGCTCAGTGGCTAGGGTGCCAGCCACATACCCTGAAGCTGGCGGGTTCGAATCCAACCCCGGTCTGCCAGACAACAATGACAACTACAACCAAAAAATAGCAGGGCATTATAGCAGGCACCTGTAGTCCCAGCTATTTGGCAGGCTGAGGCAAAAGAATCGCTTAAGCCCAAGAGTTTGAAGTTGCTGTGAGCTGTGATGCCATGGCACTCTACCCAGGGTGACAGCTTGAGACTCTGTCTCAAAAAATAAATAAATAAATAAACAAACAAACAAACAAAGAAATAAAATGCTTATGATGCTCAAACCTCTGTGTCTAGTCAGGCCATGATTCTGAGTCCCAGACAAATTCCAGCTGCACAGAGGAACCTCAGAAGCCACCTGTCCCAAACTGACCAAACTCTTGACTTTCCTTCCATAAATGCTCCCCAAATTCTGTTTCTCTGTGAATTTCTTCCATCCCCTGGGTCCTCTAAGTTGAGTATCTATCTCTTTTTGTACTTTTGTTATCCTGCACCTGAGTCTGGTCAATCCCATCTGCTAAAGAATCTGTTTCACCACTTATCTGGTTCAGACCTCAGCATCTCTTAGACCAAGGCTCATTCCCCTCACTAGTCATCTCTGCCTCCACTGTCTGCACCCTATTCAGTCTTCTATACTGCTGCCAGAATCCTCTTTCTATGATGGAGCCAATTCAGTCTTGTCACTCCCCTGCTTAATACCCCTTAATGGCTCTTCTTTGCCTTCAGGATAAAATCCAAAATTTTCAACATGGCTTCACCAGATCCCAGCCCTGACTACTCTAGAAATCTCACGTCCCACCAATCCCTTGTTCCTGCTATCACCTAGCCCAGTCATCCACCAACAGATTTACTCAACAGGTTTGAAATGTGCTGAGTTCCTTCACACCTCTGAGGCCCTTTGCCTTCTACTCCCCCAACCCCCTGTTTCAAGACCTGGCATTGTGACCATGAAAATGTAACTCTCAGACCTCCCACTCAGGGGCCTTACTGACCATGGTCTCTGACTGGTATGCTCTGAGTATATTGCTGCATGCTTCCCAGGGGATGCTCTCAGCTATTGACAGAGCCTGATAGAATATTAAGGCAGGTCTTTTCCTAGGAGACATAGAATTTTACAACAGTCAATTCTGGCTTAAAGGCCTCCTGATAGCCTTCTTGAACCTTCCTTAGACTGAGCCCAACCTTCCTTCCCTTTCTTCTTTACTCAAGGTCAGACTTGCAAAGTGGTCTGACAGTTTCCCCTGGCCTTCCTGGGCTCCTTTTCCACCTCTTCCCACAGACATTTCCTCTAATAAAGATGTTTCATTCCATCTTGGTGCCTGCTTCTTAGAGAATCCAGACTAACATCCAAGCTTAAGAGTCTCAAAGTGTCATTGTCTGGTAGATTAGAGAAAGAAGAACAATTTAAGCCTAAAGCAAGAAGAAAAAGACAATAAAAATTAGAGCAGTATCAATGAAATTCAAGGAGAAAAGCAATAGAGGAAACAGAGAAACAACAAAACCAAAGCCTGGTTCTTTGGGAAAAAAGAAAATCAGTAAAATTGATAAACTTCTAGGCAGGCTAACTAAGGAAAAAGAGGACACGCAGTACCAATATCAGAAATAAGAAGAATGATCATGACTGAGCCCGTGGACATTTAAAGGATAATCAAGGAACATTACAAACAACTCCAGACCCACAAATTTGATAACTTAGATGAAATAGAACAGTTCATGAAAGACACAAACTACCAAAGCTCACAAAAGGAGAAATAGATAGTCCAAATAGGCCTATATTTATTAAAAACCTTGAATCAATAATTAATAATGAGTCCAAGAGAGAAAGTACCAGGCTTCAGTGTTTTACTAGTGAATCCTACCAAATAATTTAGAAATAAATCAGATCCCAGAATATAGAAGCAGAGAAAATAGCTCCTAACTCATTCTATGAGACTGGCATTATCCCAATCCAAAGTCAGAAAAAGATACTACAAAAATGGAAAACAACAGATCAATATCTTCATGTGCATAGATGCAAAAATACTCAAGAAAATATTAGTAAACCAATTCAAAAATGTATGGAAAAAACTGCACATTGCAATCAAGTGGGATTTATTTTAGGAACATAAGGCTTGTTCAATGTATAAAAGTCAATCAATCAATGTGTTCAACCAAATAAACGGGCAAAGAAAAATCACAGGAACATACCAATAGATACGTAAAAGATATCTGACAAAAATCCAACACTCATTTATGATAAAAACTCAGCAGAGTAGGAGAGGAAAATTTCCTCAACTTGATAAAGAACATCTACTAAAAACCTACAGCTAATGCCATGTATAAAAATTGGAAACTTTCCTCTAAGACCAGGAGTAAGGCAAGGATGATCCCTCTCACTAACCCCTTTCAATGTCATATAAAAAGTCCTAGCTAATGCAATAAGACAAGAAAAAAAATTAAGAAAGGTATACAATTGGGAAAGAAAAAATAAAACTCTTTGTTAGCAGATAGCATGATTGTGTATATAGAAAATCCTAAGGAATAAATAAAAAGCTTCAGTAACTAATACACTATTATAGCAGGATTGCAGGACATAAGGTTAGAAGTTTTGTTTTTCATATTCGCTGATCCCTCTTGGGCAGACTAACTCATTTTTCCCTGGGCCCTCCAGTGTATGTGAGCATACCTCTATTCCAGCACTCTCTACACTGTGAGGTCATGACTTCCTGACTTGTCAGTCATCCCCACTGTGCTTGCAGGTTCATAACAGCAGGAGCAAGTGTGCCTCAGACTTCTCTCTGTTCAGGTACCCAACACCTTCCCGGGCACATACAAACTCCAAGGTGCTCATTCAATATGTGCTCATGAACAGAGTGTGTTACTCCTCCAAAAAGCCTCATGGTGAGCCTCCACTTTTTGCTAAAGAAAAGTGGAAAAGTATATGACACCTTTTTGAGAAACATTATTTTACTTCAACAATCAGAAATGTCCACAGTCTGTGTGTGGACAATACTTTTTTATTTAATATATCTAATTATCTTAGGGACTTCAGGCATTTATAGAAGACAAATATATATGTGATATAATATCACATCTGGATTTTAACATTGCCTCAGTCCTATGACAACAAAATGGTTTTTGATATAATCTCACTCTGCATGGTAAATTGTTGCCAAGTTCCATCCTGGAAGAACTACCAAATTGCCTGAAAAAGAGCAATATGCTGATGCAAATGGCAGAAATAATGAGCATGTGATAACCTGGCCGCTCCCAGGGAGCTGCTTTGGTGAGGAAAGGCACAGCAGTGCAGTCTGTGGGAAGACGTGGGACAATGAGAATGGACATGTGAGGGAAAATTTTGTGCAATTTTGTGCACTGACCCCTGCCCTGGCAGGGGCTCTGAGTAGGCAAACCTGTCTATTATACTCACATGAGGCTTTAATTTGAAATTTAAGCCCGTGCTAGTGGAAAGGGAAGAGAATGCCTACAAGGAGATCATTCTTGTGAAGGTAAGCCACTTCATAACACCTACACAATTTCCTGTTTGTGGTAATTCAAGTCAAACGTACGAGGTCACACAATTAGCTCATCCTAGAAAAAGTGGTGCATACCTCCTCACCGGGTATCACTACAGTCACCTTTGAAGTATTCCTCTCGGGAAGCTATGCACCAACGCCAGGGCCTAGTCTGCCTTTCAAAGCAATTTTGGAACCCTTTTTTTCTGGAATGGCCATCAGAGCTATCATCATATGAAGTTTGACCATTAAGTTTGCAAACTCATCCTAGAAAAAAATGCTACATATCTCATGGCTGAATATCACTATGGTCATCAGATGGCCAAGGGTAGTACTTCCAAGGTGACCATAGTGATATTCAGCCATGAGGTATGTAGTACTTTTCCTAGGATGAGTTGCAAACTCAATTGTCCCATCTTGTAGAACAGGTTTATCTTCTTTCCTCTTGCCTAAATCAGTTTCACTTTTGTCAATACCTCTATGCAATACTTATTTCAATCCTTGTTAAGTATAGGGGGAAATGAGTTTATCACCAAATGAATAATTTTTTAAGCCTGAAACATGCTATTGTTAAGACATAATATCATCTCTACATGAGGCTAACTCAATGGGCTTTTCTATAAGAAAGGTGAGGGTGTCTTATCCTTTTCAATAACCAAGTGACCTGGCAAAAAGTTTAATAAATGTTTGGATGAATAAATGTTATTTACTTTTGCCTTACCTGCAATAAAGACTCATTTTCCACCTGTGAATTAGCCTATATCTTTGATACTTCCCTGCACCAGTGATTTATGAACACCCAGAGAATGGAGATTAATTCTAGTAACACTTTTCAAAACACATGAGTGATAAACCTACCGAGCAAAGTCTAAGCATTCTCCACAGCCAAATACAAGTTTTCATCTTCATCAATACCCCTTGTCTAACGTGGGTAGTTTTTCGATGTCTATTAGCTAAACTGTGTGTGGCACACAATTTAATGTCTTGGCCTGTATCTTTGAGAGTTGACTAACCCCTTAATTTGTGGGTTTAGACAGATGGCTGATTCTAGACCTTGGGAGAAGATTGGCCCAATTTAAAAACTGGTTGTAATGAAATATATAAGTTTTTAGACAGCTTAGTTTCTCTTAAAAATCTAATCTATCAGGGAGGTGATGGTTATGTTAATCAATTTGATTTAAGCATTCCACATTGTAAAATCAAATCATCACATTTTACCCCATAAATGTATACAGTTATGATTTAATAAAAAATTAAATTAAAAAATCTATCTCTAGACAGTGCCTGTGGCTCTGTGGGTAGGGTGCTGGCCCCATATACCAAGGGTGAGGGGTTCAAACCCAGACCCGGCCAAACTGCAACAAAAAATAGCCGGTGGGGATGGCGCCTGTGGCTCAAAGGAGTAGGGCGCCAGCACCATATGCCAGAGGTGGCGAGTTCAAACCCAGCCCCGGCCAAAAAAAAAAAAACACTGCAAAAAGAAAAATAGCTGGATGTTGCAGCGGATGCCTGTAGTCCCAGCCAGTGGGGCGGCTGATGCAAGAGAATCACCTAAACCCAGGAGTTGGAGGTTGCTGTGAGCTGTGACTCCACAGCACTCTACCGAGGGTGACACAATGAGACTCTGTCTCAAAAAAAAAAAAGTCTATCCCTTTAAAATGTAAAAAGGACCTCACATGAAGAAGTCATAGAGGCTGCTTGGAGTCTTATTTAAACTTTCTGTTAGCATCAGTTAGGAGGGGCTGCTAATGGGTCTATGCAACTCTGATTTATTTAGAGAGTGGCATGTGTTTGAGAGCTGCTTTGGTGAGGAAGTGCACTAAACATAGAGGCACACACTCCATGCCCACTGGGTTCACATAAAAGGAAAAAGTACGCAATAGGGGTTTACCTCAGTGGGATGAGGCTTGATATTTTCCAGATGGTGACACCACAAGCGAGCTCAATACAAATATCTTTAGAAAAAGATGTTCGAATATTAAATAAGCAATGAATATACATCAAGTCACAATCTGCTGCATTTGTTTACATCTGGGCTGGGAGTGTCTCTCATCCCTTGCTGCAGATGGGGTGGTCTTCTCTGTCAGTGGGAGGCCCATTAGATTTCCCATTAGGAAGATTTTTCTGGCAGGGTAAGTTCTAGAACCTGAACATTGTCCATAAATAGATCCAGAGTTTCTCATGGAGTGAGAAAGGAGGGGAGAGAAGAGAATAGCAAAGGAGAGGTGGGTTTTTCTTTTTGAATTCTGGAGTTCAGTTATATTCATTACATATGAGAGATCAGGTTTTTCCTTCTAAATCTTTGGAAAGATCAGTATACACAACAGTCAGAAAGTATAAAATGGGGTCAACCAGAATGATGATCATGAAATAGCTCAGGAACAAGCTGGCCAAGAAGCCTGAGCCAGGGATGAGACAGGAGACTATTGGAAGGGGACATGGAGTCAGCCCTTCAGGAGCAAGGACAGGCAAATGGCTACCTTCTACCAGGCACTTGATAGGTCTAGATTTAAGGAAATCAAGACGGCAATGAGACTCTCACTCATTATCTGCTTTTCTTTGTGTGTGTGTGTGTGGGGGGGGGGGGGGGTTGGCAGGTAGATTTAAGAAGGCCCCAGAAAATTATATCGAAACGGCAACAATCACAGCTTACCTGGAACCTGCTTAATTCCCTTACCCATTATT
>CAUYPK010169373.1:0-34118 GCA_963574355.1 Loris lydekkerianus
TTTTTTTTCTAGAGACAGAGTTTCACTTTATCGCCCTTGGTAGAGTGCCGTCCCATCACACAGCTCACAGCAACCTCCAACTCCTGGGCTTAGGCGATTCTCCTGCCTCAGCCTCCCGAGTAGCTGGGACCACAGATGCCTACACAACACCCGGCTATTTTTTTTTTTTTTTGGTTGCAGTTTGGCAGGGGCCGGGTTTGAACCCGCCACCCTCGGTATATGGGGCCGGCGCCCTACCCGCTGAGCCATAGGCGCCACCTCTCTGCTTGGTTTTCTTAGCAGGCACCAGGAGTTTGGTTGCATCTTCCATCTAGACCACTGGGGCAGCTGGTGTTGGAACTACAGACTGTCACACCCTCCCCCAGGTCCGGCCTTGGGTGAACATGGCAACCTTTGCTTTGTGTCACCCTGGTTACCATTCCTTCCCTGCTGGGTTGGGGGCTGTGGGGAGTGGGGGGCAGTATGTGGAAATATAATGTAAGATTGTGGGGAGTACAGGCAGATAGAGCCAGCAGCACTATTGCAGCCTATCTACCCAGCCAGCACATTGCCATCCAGTGTTGAAGAAGCACCTGGATTCGGTGGTCAGGCCTGTAAATCCTGATTCTGTCACTTACCAGCTGTGATACCCTGCGTAACCCACTTAAACTCTCTCGCCTAAGGTTCCAAGTCCACAAATGGAGATAAGAATGATGCCATCTCACTGAGTCATCACAAGGATTATGTGGGCCAATTCATGTCAGGTGCCAGCACAGAGCTGCCTGGGAATGTGAGCGCCATGAAACTGACCACTGGTCATCTGACTCCCAGGCCAGAAACCTGGGAGTCAGCCTTCCCTTCTCTAGGCCCTGTCATGTACTAGTCACCGGCATTAACTCTAATTAACACCTCTTGAGTCCTTTCCCTGTTCCTTTGCTATATTGCTTTAGTCTAGCCCACTGTCACCTCTCGCCTGCTTTCTGCAACAGCCTCCTACCTGGTTCACCTGCCTTGGGCACCCTTCCCCTTCCAGTCTAGTCTCCATGCTCTGCCCAGAACATTCTCTTTAAAGTGCAGTTTGGATCAAGCCACTCTCTGGTTGATAATCAATCACTGACTCCCCACAGTGGTCAGGATGGAGTCTCATGTCGGAGTCGTTGGCACTGCACGACCTGTCCTGCCCCCACACACAGCTCCGCATTGCTTTTCAGTTTCCCATCCCTAGCCTCCCCTCCTGCCTAAGCTTTCCTTATTTTATTTTGTGTTCTTTACAGACCCATGTTCCCTTTTTCTAGATTCCTTCTACCCCCTCTCAGCCTTCAGAAGCCAGCTTAGATCTCCCCCCTCCAGATCAGCTCCCTGAACCCTGAGTCTGGGTTAAGTGCCCCTTTTCTTTGTTCTCCAAGCACCCAGGATTTATTTTGTGCTAACCTTTTTGTTCCTATTTTATAACTAAATCTTGAGTTATCTGTGTTCTCACTAGGCCAGAGCCTTCTTCAGGGCAGGATATATATATATATTTTGCAGTTTTTGGCCGGGGCTGGGTTTGAACCCACCACCTCTGGCATATGGGGCTGGCATCCTACTCCTTTGAGCCACAGATGCCGCTCTAGGGGCAGGACTTTTAGCTTTCTCTCTTGAATGCCAAGTACAAGTCTTAGTATCAAGTAGATGCTCAATAAATGCTTGAAGAATGAGTGGGAGTTTGTCAAGTAGACAATACTAGAGAGAAGGGAGCTTTTAAAAAGAAACTGCAAACAGGCTCGGTGCCTGTGGTTACAGCACCAGCCACATACACCAAGGTTTGAAACCGGCCCGGGGTCTGCTAAACAATGACAACTGCAACAACAACAACAACAAATAGCTGGGCGTTGTGGCAGGCGCCCGTAGTCCCAGCTACTTGGGAAGCTGAGTCAAGAAAATTGCTTAAGCCCAAGAGTTTGAGGTTGCTGTGAGCTGTGATGCCATAGTACTCTACTGAGGGCAACATGGTGAGACTGTCTCAAAAAACCAAACCAAAACAAAACAAAACAAAAAGTGCAAATAGTTTGCAGAGATAGTGGAGAGGATGAAACAAAGTTGACATCTTCACTAACCAGCACAGGCACTGGTCAGAAGGACATCAGCAGTAAAGGACCACAAAGGCCATACTGACACACTCTGGCTGAGTATCAGTTCTGCCTATATGCAACCAGCCCCATATAATTCCAGAGAGATGTACAGAGGTCAATTTATAAAAGACCTTGTGTGTTGCAAGCATCTGAACTTTCAGTAGGATGTCCCTGAAGACTTTTGACACAAGTGACATTCAGATTTACTTTAGGATCACTCTGCTCACCAGTGATCTTTAAAACACAGGAAGCCAGATTCTCCCCTTGGTGATTGCCCAAGGTAGGACTGATCTTGGGAGAAAAAAGGAACATTCTGAAAAGTGAAAGTGAAACCTTGGTCCATCTCCCTTCCATCTCTGGGATATCCCTGCTCTGTTCAGAACAGAATGTTTAAATTAAAGCCTCAAGCTATCATTGCATGGTTTTGTTTTGTTTTTTGAGACAAAGTCTTACTTTGTTGCCCTAGTTAGAGTGCTATGGCGTCATAGCACACAGCAACCTCGAACTCAGGGCTTGAGCAGTTCTCTTGCTTCAGCCTCCCAAGTATCTGAGACTATAGGTATGTGCCCCAACACCTGCCTAGTTTTTCTATTTTTAGTAGAGACAGGGTCTTGCTCTTGCTTAGGCTGGTCTTGAACTCCTGAGCTCAAGGCACCAACTTGCCCATCCTGCCAGAGTGCTAGGATTGCAGGTGTGAGCCACTGCACCTGGCCCATTGCATGTTTTTAAAATTTGAAATTCCAAGGGTTTTATTTCCAGTTCCGTTTCAATGGACATATTTAATGTTTGGGTGAAAGCTGTTCTGTAAGAGATGTACTGATATGTCTCTTTAACCCAAGAAGCAGGGCTCATACTGAGCCAACCAAGTCATCTGGGAGAACGATGTAGCCCTTATGTTACTCGCGTCAGAATAGAAGCTCGCATGAGTTTTACTCAGGTTCCAAATGGGCTAATGATGTCTTTGATGACTGTTGGATCTGTAAGGTAATGCCTAGTCTCATTTCCAGAGTCAGACCAAGTGAAGTGCAAACATTGGCTCTTCCACTCACACAGCTACGCGACTTTGGGTGGTCACTTAACCTCTCTCTGCCTCTTAGTTTCCTTATAAATAAAATGAGGGGGTAAAATAATAACACCTTCATAGTCATTGTGAGGATTGAATGGGATGCTGCATTTCGAGCCCTTGGCACCGAGTTTAACACGTGGTAAACAGCTACTCAATATTACTTAGAGTATTATTGTGATCTTGGGCAAGTCACATATCCTCTTTGGGCCTCAATTTCTTTTTTGATAAAATGGAGATGATGCTCACTTTTCTACCTTTAGACCTCACTACAAAGCCTGGCACATAACTGATACTTGAAAAACATTTCTTGATTGAAAGAATGGCGAGGCAGACAAGAAGGTCTTCTGTAACTCAGGATTGTCATGAGGCTCAAGTGAGACGGAGCTTGGGAAAGGCTTCAGTGGGCAGTGAAATGATATTCAAAGATAAGCTGGTCATCCTTGACTGGTGTGTCTTTCCAGCATTTTATACAATAAACTAGACATTGGTTGTTAACACTATTCAGCGAACTCTTCAGAGGGTTTAATTATTCGACTCTCTGGAAACTCAGAATTCTTAGGCAGGCCCCCCTGGATGGGTTGCCTTTGTGGTGCAATGTCATGGGGCAGGGGAAGGACCTCCTGACCCTTGAACTCATTCTCTCTATTTGACTGATTGTGGCCTTGAATTTCGAAATTGGGGCTTTATTCCTCAGCTTATTAGATAAGGGATTTGTCCTTAGTGAAAAACATGTAACTTACCTCAGTAGGAAGTTAGTCTCTTCCTTCCCTTCCCGAGGGTAAAGTTTGATAAATGGTGTCGTGGCGTACCAGAGAGGCACCAGGAAAAAGCAAATGTAGAAAGACGATCCTACTTGTGATCTGGGGCACGTTATTAAACCTCTTTCTGCCTCCTTGTTCTCCATCTGTGATGTGTGCTAATAGCAGTAGCCCATCTCATGTATGAAACAATGAGCCATGCAAAACAAGGTGGTTAGGAGTCAGGCTGGTAGTCACTGAAAGGGGCCACAAGGAAGCTTCTGAACACCCGTCATGTTCATCATCTGGATGTTGGTGACATGATGTGCTCAGTTTGCAAACACTTACCAAACTAAAGCTCGGCACCTGTGGCTCAAGCAGCTAAGGCGCCAGCCACATACACCTGAGCTGGCAGGTTCAAATCCAGCCCTGGCCGCCAAACAATGATGGCTGCAACCAAAAAATAGCCAGGCGTTGTGGTGGGTGCCTATAGTCCCAGCTATTTGGGAGGCGGAGCCAAGAGAATCGCTTAAGCCCAGGAGTTAGTTGAAGGTTGATGTGAGCTGTGATGACACAGCACTCTACCTAGGGTGACAGTTTGAGGCTCTGTCTCAAAAAAACAAAACAAAACAAAACTCACCAATCTAATACGATATGTACACTGCTATGTATCTGTGTTCTTTTAATAAGAAGTTTTTATTTTATTTTATTTTATTTTTTTGAGACAGAGTCTCACTATGACTAATGTCATCCTTGGTAGAGTGCTGTGGTGTCACAGCTCACAGCAACCTCATACTCTTGGGCTTAAATGATTCTCTTGCCTCAGCCTCCCACATAGCTGGGTCTACAGGCATCCCCCACAACTCCTGGCTATTTTTCTGTTGCAGTTGCCACTGTTGCTTAGCTGGCCTGGGCTGGGCCTCGGTATATGAGGCTGGTGCCGTAACCACTGTGCTACGGGCGCAGAGCCAATAAGTTGTTTTTAAATATCTGTGTAAACTACTTGATGTATAGTAAGTATTCAATTGGCACATAGTAAATTAGCCATGACCCTTCTTCTGCTCAGTAATCACCATTTAAGACTTGTAAGTCATTCTTAAACGTAAGGAAAATGAAGAACAAGGAAAAAGAAACGCTCACTGAAGGTAGCCTTGACTGTGTGCTGAATGTATGGATATTTGTACTTAGGGTTGGGAAATTATGGTAACTAGATTATTTTTGCTGTTGTCTCTCCTTCTCTTCCTTTCTTTCCTTCTTCCCTCCTCTCTCTCTCTCCCAGGCTACAGTGCTGTGATGACAGCCTAGCTCACAGCAACCTCAAACTCCTGGGTTTAAGCTGTCCTCCTGCCTCAGCCTCCTGAGTAGCTGGGACTGCAGGAAACTGCCACCACACCCAGCTAGCTTTTTCTATTTTTAGTACAGATGGGGTCTTGCTCTTGCTCAGGCTGGACTTAAATTCCTGAGTTTAGGAGATACTCCAGCCTCGAGTTTCCAGAGTGCTAGGATAATAGGCAGGAGCCACTGTACCCAGCCCGCTGTTGTTTTTTATGCCAGAAAGGTTCTCTCTGTAAATGCTAGAGCATATTTAGAATTAGCTGTATTTTCAGAATTTCTCTTCTTAGGGGAGCATTTTATTTGGAGAAGGTCGATTAGCTGAGTCTGTCTAGTACTTTATATAAGATTGAGAAAGTGTCAAATGACCATATTTGAGTTGGGATAGTAAAGATGGTGAGGTTGTTGGAAATGATACCACCCCTTGGTGCTACCACAGTTTAAAAGGAATGTCCTGAAAAAGGAGAGGAAAAATCCCAGTGAAATCCAACTTGCATGGCCTGGTATTATCCTAATACCATAAGCTCAAATGTCTTGACCCAGCACCCCCAGCAAGGTCATCTCAGAAACAACTGGGCTTTGGCGACGTGTCTTGCCTGCCTGGGAATGACTAAGGCCTATTTGAACCTCAGGGTTGGTTAATCATTATTGGAGATTTCTGACAAACAAAGTGGAGCAAGCCGAGAAATAAGGGTGGCTAAAAATTAGCTCAGCAAAGGCCATATCAAACCCAACTGAGTATTTCTTGCACATGCAGGGTTTGGTGTTGGGGTCTTAGTACTGGGTGAGGAACAGAGTTGCACGGAGATATAGTCCTACTGGGGGGGCCAATGCTTGGAGGTTTTACTTGGGATCCTCCATCACCCTCCGTCATCTGGAGAACTACAGGCCCTCGTCACCAATTGCTGAAAAGGCAGTATTCCATCCTGAGAGGGGTTTCCTAGGGACAGTGGGGAAACCCTGAGGGGCACCCCAGAGAGAAAAGTGTAGAAGGTCCCAGACGCTGGATCCTGGACCAGAGGAAGGAAGAGGTGGGCTACCCTACAAAGTCACCTAGGCGAGGCTGATGTTGGTAGGCAGCCCCTGGGGCTGGGAAGGCTGCAGGGAGGCAGCTCTCCGCTAGGGGGAGCTCCCAGACGCACAATGACAGCCAGCTGCAGCAGTGTGGATCAACCCAGAGCCCCATTAAATGACGTAGGGTTCTCCCCACTTGATTATTGGCTCCCTGCTTCCTTGTTGCGGAGACTAAGCCTTTTCCTTCCACAGTTAATTCAGAGCCACGAACCACGTTTACTGTTGGTTGCGTTTCTTCACACCCTCCTCCTTTGAGGCAGCCACCTTGAACTGCTTTTGCAGACATGACTGCGTTTCCTGTGGGCCTGGTTTTCTCATCTGCCCTAACTCCTCACTTTGCAGCATCATCTCCAAAGCTGCCCAAGGCTGGGTGAGTGGGTGCTCATCCCTAAAGCATGATCTTGTGCCTGATGTTTCCAGAAGGCAGAGAGGGTCAATTTTGTTGACCACGGCCTCCTGTTATACTAGCACGTAGTTGGCCCTCAACAAATGTTTATGGAATAAATGGACGAGCAGAAGAATTAAAAGGCTTAAATGGAAAGGCTTGATAAAATTAACATGGAGGAATACATTCACACGAGTTTTAAAAGAGAAAGGAAAGAACTTTCTAGAAGCGTGTCTACAACACAGCAGGCTCTTTAAGATTCATTAACTCATTGGATTTTCTCAATAACCTTATGAGGTCAGAATTATTACCTTTATTTTACCAATTAAGAAACTGGTGCACAAAGAGGTAAGAAATCTTTTCCAAGGTCAAATGACTGGTAAGCTGGAAAGCTGGGGTTTCTCTCAGGAGTTCTGACTGCAAACCCAGCCTGTTCAGTTGGCCCTGGGGCTTGCGCATAGAGGTTAAGTTATTTGGGCAATCACATTTTCCCCCAGGGTTGCTGACATGAGGATTTGGGGAAGAGGAATACTGGGCATCTAGAAAGGGTAGACTAAGTTTGTGGATGTTCCCTGAGTTTCTTTTGTTTAAACCTCATCTTACATTTTACCTTGGGGAATATGTCAAGGAAGAGAAAGTGTAAGGTCAACATGTCTGTGTCATCTTACTCAAAATTTTTTTTTTTTAAGCTGAAGATGTGGCTCAGCACCCTAGCTCAGTGGTTAGGGTGCTGGCCACATACACTAGGGCTGGGGGGTTTAAAACCAGCCAGGGCCTGCTAAACAACAATAACAAAAAAAGCTGGGAGTTGTGGCGAGTGCCTATAGTATCAGCTACCTGGGAGACTGAGGCAAGAGAATCGCTTAAGCCGAAGACTTGGAGGTTACTGTGAGCTGTGATGTCACAGCACTGTACCAAGGGTGACATAGTGACACTCTTGTCTTAAACAAACAAAAAAAAAAAAGCTAAGATGTATTTTGCTTAGGGTCATGGTGTCAAAAGATTACTTTGTCAAAATGGCCATGCCAGAATGTTAAACTTTATATTATTAAAAAAAAAAACAACAAAAACCCAAACAACCCTGAAATAAAAGATGAGAGCCCAGAACATATATCTGTGATAAATGTCAGGTGCAGATTAGGCAATATATAAGAAATAATCAAATGTTTCCTAATTGTTCTGACTTTCAACTAAGTAAGTCCTTTGTATGTTGTCATGACATATTTTTATAATTTAAAAATGGGGCATTTGGCTCGGTGCCTGTGGCTCAAGAAGCTAAGGCGCCAGCCACATACACCAGCCCGGGCCCACCAAATGACAGCTGCAACCAAAAATTAGCCGGGCCCTGTGGCGGGCGCCTGTAATCTCAGCTACTTGGGAGGCAGAGGCCAGAGAATCACTTGAGCCCAAGAGCTAGAGGTTGCTGTGAGCTGTGATGTTACCGCACTCTACCCAGGGTGACAGCTTGAGGCTCTGTCTCCACACGCACACACAAAAGAGGCATTTGCTTCAGTGAAGACCAAGAGGGGTATGGATTGCCTGAGCTTTTTGCCCTGAGTAGAGTGCTGTGACATCACAACTCACAGCAACCTCCAACTCCTGGGCTCAAGCTTTTCTCCTGCCTCTGCCTCCCAAGTAGCTGGGACTACGGGCACCTGCCACAACACCTGGCTATTTTTTGGTTGCAACCGTCATTCTTGTTTGGCAGAGCCCGGGCTGGATTCAAGCCCACCAGCTCAGGTGTATATGGCTAGAGCTTTAGTGCTTGAGCCATAGACGCTGAGCCAGCTTTTCTTTTTTTAAAGAATGAACATGCATTATTTATTTATTTATTTATTGCAGTTTTTTCTTTTTTTTTTTTTGGCCGGGGCTGGGTTTGAACCCACCACCTCCGGTATATGGGGCCGGTGCCCTACTCCTTTGAGCCACAGGCACCGCACCCTGGCTTTTCTTTTATTTTAAAAGAATGGGTTTGCTCATTTCCAGGGCCAATGTACTGCTAGAAGGAATCTGGGACTTGGAGTCTGAGTGCTGATTTGAGTCCCGGTTCTCACCACCAGTGGGACTTGGCCAGTCACATATCTGCTCTACCTACTTCACTGAGCTATTGTGACGTCCACCTGAGATTACAGAAGCCAAGGAGCCTACTGACTCCCTTGACATACCATTAACTCATTTTGTCTGTGTTCTACCACTGTTAAGATGAGCCGTAGTGCAAGATTTTGTTCTTTCTGTAGCTGCAGCACCTAGGAGAGGTATAACTTCATTTGTATGATTGTTAATTGCTTTCTTTTGAGGCAAGAGTCTCACTTTGTTGTCCTTGTTAGAGTGCCTTGATGTCACAGCTTACAGCAACCTCAAACTCTTGGGCTCAAGCAAGCCTCTTGCCTCCCAAGTAGCTTGGACTATAGGCACCCACCACAACACCTGGCCATTTTTAGAGATGGGGTCTTACCCTGGCTCAGGGTCGTCTTGAACTTGTGAGCTCAGGCCATCCATCTGCCTCAGCCTCCCAGAGTTGTTAATCCCTTTTCAAATGAGATGAATCTAATTCTGAATGTATTCAGCAACTTTAAGGGCATCTGTACTTTTCTACTAGAACTAGAAAGACTTGGCAGACCTTGTTGCCCTTAATAACATTGTCTAATGATCTTTCATTTGGGGAAGTTTCCCAGCCTGTTCTGCCTCTAAAAGGGACTTCATCCATTTTAAGAGGAAACATTCCAAGAAATGGGAATTGAGAAGCCATAATCCAGGTTCAATTTTTTTTTTTTTTTAAGGTAATGTCTCACTCCATTGTCCTGGGTAGAGTGCCACGGCACCATCATAGCTCACAGCAACCTTAAACGCCTAGGCTCAAGTGATCCTCTTGCTGGCAGTATCCAGAGTAGCTAGGACAACAGGTGCCTGCCACAATGAATAAGTTTTCTATTTTTAGTAGAAACGCGGTCTCACTCTTGCTCAGGCTGGTCTCAAACTCCTGACTCAAGGGATCCTCCTGCTTCTGCCTCCCAGAGTGCTAGGATTACAAGCATGACCAACTGCACCCAGCCTAGGGGGTAAAATTCTTAATCACCAGCAAACCTAAACAGAACAATTTCTAGAAGTAACTCCACTGATAACCCACCACTTCCCCTCCTATCATTTGATCGACTGTGCTGATAGTGTCTGAAGTTAGTGACCTTCTCTAGAGAACTGTTCTGTTAACCTTGCTATGCAATGTGAAAAGGAGAAATGAGAAGGCTCTGGCTTCAAATGCAGGGACCAACATCAAGGTCATCCCAGCATATTCATGAGACCACAAAAAAAAAAAAAAAAAAAAAAAAAAAATCAGCATGATTATGAATTGTCTCCTTTAAGGGCTCTGAGTATAAAGCTTTTCTGATTATAAACAAACTTCAGCCCTTAGATGAGTGACAGGCTTTGGCATAACCTATTCCAATCCTGATGCTGAGGTGTTTCAGCTGAAGTTTGAAGATTCTGATAATTCACCAACTATGCAACCCATCTTCAACGGGAATTCCAAGCCAAACACATGACTATAACTCACCCATTTCTCTCACTGAAAATACTAAATTAGTCAGTCCCTACTATGTTATAAGAGTTTCATTAATTTTGCTGGAAAAAAAAAAAAAATCAGTATAAGGAAAACACAATTTAAAAATAAAATCTTGAAACTGCTTTAAAGAAAGCTTTATTTACTACATACATCCTAAGAACGTACTATAAATGGAGCAAATCTAAATAAAAGCTTTTCAAATAGAGCAGCTAAAGATAACTAAACTACTAGCATGTTTGAAAACAGAACTCTAAAACTTTTTTTTGTACTTATATAGTTTGTTCTTAACCCTAAAAAAAAAATGTTCACATTTCAAGTTATAAACTTACCTCAGTAGTGTACATGAAATGGTTTTGAAATAACAGAACAGACAGGTCCACAAATAGGCTCATTGATACTTAACTGGCTATATCACCAACATTTGTTTATAAGGTAGTTTGGTAGTTGCCATGTTAAGATACTTTTTTTTTGCAAATAACTTACAGGCACATGTAAAATACAGTAAGAATACTGGGTCAGAGCTTCATCCGGTGAACCTATGTGACAATCCTTCACAGGAAGGAGAGAACTTCTTTCACACAGCCAAGGGATGAGGATCTGATCCAAAATGCATTTTGTTGAATTATTCATTCCAACAGATTCGAGTTGGGATGCAGCGTGTTGGCTACAGCATCATCAGGAACATTGCACAATTACGTTATGTCATTCGGGAATGATGGAAGGGAATGCTGGGAATGTTTAAAGGCCTTAGCAGGCACTCAATAATTTTATAGAATAGTTAAATAAATATTGCTTATATATAAAAACTCATCTCATCCCAAGATGGGAGAAAGGGAAGGGCATTTGGAAATCTCTTAATTTAAAACAAAATAAAAGTACTGGTTAAGGGCATGATCCTATTATTAATCCACAAGTTAAGAATTCAGCCTTCAACAAAAATCCAGTGAGTGGACAGATTTTCTGGATCTCTAACATGACATAAAAACACAATTGCGGACTTGCTACCTATTGCACACCCCACTTCCTTGATCGAGCCTTTAAAAAGAAAAATTCCAAGCTGGTCTATTTCATAAAGTAGGTGACAATCTTAACATTTTACTGTATTTTACATTCACTGTGCTAAACAAAAGCCTTGAAACAGGCACAAAACACTGCAACAATACATTTACTTCCTAATAAAACAACCTCTTTAATACCATGAAAATAATATGGCATAATTTTGCATTAAACTACATACCATGAACTTCTGCAACATGAAAGGACTAAAAACAAGCATGAGAAGATATTTACAGACTATCTTTTAACTCCTTCTTCTCCTGAAGGGGCACATCCCAATTCAGTTCACCTGCAGAGAACACAGCTACACAGGAATGCCCCATTCCATAAACATAATGTCGCCAATAGCCTCGAGGACAGACATTTTGCATGAAGCATGATAAGGTAACAAGCATCATTCTCCACTGACAAGAGTCTTTGGGGGGGTCTTTCCTACAATTAGCATACATTCTTTGCCCCTGAAAACTCATACTTCAAAAACAAAAGCATTAAAACGGGAATAAAGATTTTATACTGGGCAATTAAATAACTATGCAAAGGTGTCTTCCATAAACCTATTAAAAACTTGTGCTTACTCTGCTATTAAAAATAGCACGCATAGGAGATAATACCTCCCCACCAAAATGACCCAACAAACAAACAAAAAAAAACCCACAAGAAAACAACAATAAAAAAACTCAACAAAAACCTGGGGAGAAGCAGTATAAAATCCATCAGCTGTTCTATCAAGAGTTATCCATTTGTCTTAGACTTGCCAAACACAGAAGCTGGTTTGGGGATTTGGGGAGGAGGGGAGCAGGTAAGAGATGGAGGTGCTGGGGCAATTTTAAGGGAAAAGGTACATGGAGAATGAGCCCTAGGAAATGGTGGCGGGTGGGCACTTTCCAGTGTTTGGACTCAGAAGTATGATAGGTCTTTTCAATGTTGGCTGAAAGAGAGACTGGGTGTTTAATTTCTTTTAAAAAATAGAACAACCATGGGTAACGCCTAGTAACACCGTCAACCCTTAATGCCAGCAGAAATAAAGAGGTTTTACTCATTTTAAAATTGCACTTTCCAGTATAACCTTTAAAAGAACGTTTTATGTAGTATTTTAAAGCACTATTGTTTGTATCTTTAAATATTGAATATATTTTTCAAAATAGTTCCCTAGCTGCTCAAGTGTGCTTTTTTTAATATATAGTTGATATATCAAAGGTACTACAAAATAGAAATCTCTGGAGTGCAGAAGTTAAGAAAATAACCTTCATACTGAAAATATATCCTTAAAAAAAAAAAACAAAACCTCTATACAAATGTAGTACAGCATATAAACTTTTAAAAGATGGTATCAAGGCATGAACCATTGCAAGTGTCTTAGAAATGTATGAACACAGGCCTGGCTAAATGGAAAATAGTCTTAAAAAACTAGTGAAAACTTCATGTATATAAAATATTTCAATATGACATCTGACAGCATTCTTCACTTTCGGGTGTGCGCTGATCCGACACATTCTTTCTTCATAAACAGTACAGTGTTCCTTCAGTGGTGTTTCTGTGATTTGTCTTCGTGCTTGTCCCCAGGCTCAGTATGTCTGGTAGACGTCGGGAATGGGGACCTGAATAGCAGCAGCTGGGAAGGCCTGAGGTATGTAGCCGGCGTACCCCCCGTACACGGCGGCCGCGTTCTTCTGTAGTGTGGCAATAGTGGCCGTGGCCGGAGCAGCAAATGGAACGTAACTGGCCCCGTAGATCCCGGCAGTGGGAATTCTCTGAACGTTGGGAGCCACGGTGTATACTGGAGTTATCGGGCGGCCCTGAGGAGGAAAAACAAAAAGAAACCCTTCCTGAACACGTGCACGTACTCAGCACCTGTTCATTCCACGAGCACCTCCCAGGCGATGGGAACACAAATGCAAAAGCAAAGGTTTCCAGGCTCAGGACAGGAAGGCGCAGGTGGACACAAGTAACAACCACTGTAAGGAAGCAGGATGAGAGACATGGAAAGAGGGAAGGTGGAGTTGCATCTTCCAATTCAGTGATGTGACCTCAATGAAAGAGAGAGAGACCTGGAGAGCAAAGGGAAAGCTAAACTAGAGATGGCTTTCAGGGGCTGGGCGCAGTGGCTCACGCCTATAATCCCAGCACTTGGGAGCCCAAGGCGGGTGGATTGCCTAAGCTCACAGGTTTGAGACCAGCGTGAGCAAGAGCAAGACCCCGTCTCTAAAAAATAGCTGGACGCTGGGCTCGCCTGTAGTGCTAGCTACTTGGGAGGCTAAGGAAAGAGAATCACTTGACCTTAAGATTTTGAGGTTGCTGTGAGCTATGATGATGCCACGGCACTCTAGCCTGGGTGACAAGAGTGAGAATCTGTCTCAAAAAAGAAAGAATATTGAATGACATACATACTGGTGGATGAATAAACTTCAACCAGTTTGGTCCACTGTGAATAAGGCAGTCAAGACTCAAGTTCAGAGTAGGCAAAGGCAAGTAAGCAACAACCTACTGCAGAGGTGTGCCAGCCTGCCGCTGCTTCACAGTCATGAGAACTCGTACAAAACACGAATTCTAGAACCCCAGCCCAGTTCAACTGAATTGGAATCTTCAGGGATTTGAGCCTAAGAATCTCCGTTTTTTAAACACACGGCCCTGGATAATTCTTATTTAAATAGGCGAGACACCCTGGGCCTGATTATTCGCGATTGGTGCTTGCTATTCTCTGCCTCATGGAGAACAGCTCTAAATAAGACTTTTTTTCTGTTAAACAGATATATTCTCTATGCACCGAAGATACATAGTGAGAAACCCTAAGACATATCTTTTGGCCTGAAGGAGCTTCTTTAACTGGGAGAGAACATATGGGCAGTCATATGCTAAGTAATAATTTCCTAAGAGAAGTGCAGGAGAGCAGATTTCTCTAGGCGAGGTGGGTGGGGAAAGATTCTGCAGAAGAGACGAGACTGAAGAAAAGGCAGCTAAGATAAAATGAAGGTGGGGAAGGAGGCCAAAATGGTAGGATTAGTTTGGGAAGAGATAGGAGAATAGTGGGAGAGATTGGTTAGAGGAGAGGATTACAGGCAGATTTTGTAAAATTTCACTTATCAGCTGGGCACAGTGGCTCATATCACTTATCAGCTGGGCACAGTGGCTCACACCTATAATCCCAGCACTCTGGGAGGCTAAGGCAGGTGGAATGGTTGAGCTCAGGAGTTTGAGACCAGCCTGAGGCAAGAGCAAGGCCCTGTCTCTAGTAGTAGAAAAACTGGCTGGGCTTTGTCGCCTGTAGTCCCAACTACCCAGGAGGCTGAGGCAAGAGGATCCCTTGAGCCCAAGACAGTTTGAGGGCAGTGCCCATAACTCAGTGTGTGCTGGCTACATACACCCAGGCTGGCAGGTTCAAACCTGGCCCGGCCAGCTAAACAGCAATGACTTTTAAAAGTCATTTTAGCAATGACAAAAAAATAGCCGGGCATTGTGGCAGGTACCTATAGTCCCAGCTACTCGGGAGAGTGAGGCAAGGGAATCACTTAAGTCCAAGAGTTTGAGGTTGCTGTGAGCTGTGACGCCACAGCACTGTACCAAGGGTGACATATTAGTTTGAGGTCACTGTTGGGTGTGATGCCATGGCATTCTACCCAGGGTAACAAAATGAGACTCTGTCTCAAAATAAAAGTTCCATATCTACGTACACATACCCTTTCTCTCCCCTTCTCTACATACATATATGTAAGTATATACTCACACACAGTCACATATGTATATGGGTGTAAATGTTTTTTTTTTTTTAAATCTTTATTGAATTTCATTGAGCTGCAGTTTGGAATGTGAAAATGTGAAAGACCTCCCTGGACTTTCTGTCAGCTCTTTAACAACATGAGCTAGAAAAATTATCCAATGCCATTTAAAAATAAATGGTCTTTGTACTATTATGGCACCGTGAAAATCACACACGTCACTTTCTCATTCTGCTTCCCGTCCTTAATACAATGATAATATTAGGGAAGTAAATTACTACTTAAAAAGGTTCTCTTCTCTTCTGTCATCATTCACATTAAAAACACTGTCGCCCAAACCCGTGGTTCTAAGAGAGTGAGGCACACGGTAGGGTCTCCGTGGTGAATACTAAAAGCACATGTGATGAGAGGCGCTTCACACACAAATGACAGCGGCTGCATCAAAAGCTCAACCTGGAAGGGTGGCGGTGTGGACACAGCAGGGATAACGGCGGCAGCGGCGGCGGCAGCAGCACTGGCTGGGTCTGGGTGCACAGCAATAGGGCTGATCATGTGCTCCATCGTGTGAATTTTGCCGTCTTCAATCATTTTAGGTGCTGGGGCTGCTGGGAACATGGAATACTGGGCCCCGATGGCAGGGATGGCCACTGCAAGACAAGTAAGAGGGAAAAACTCACTTTTAGTCACTAACAAGAGTCCATCAAACGCTCGAGGATACATTTAAAATCCAAGTTAGCATCCCCGGCCTCTCCCTGATCACTGATGCTCTCTCAGTATAAGCCATATGGCCAGGTACTTGTTCCCCAACAGGAAAGTGGCAGGTGACTATTACCCCTGCTTGTCACTCAAAAGGAACCACAGGGCATGGGGGTTCCCAAGAGATCATCACAGAAGGAAAGCCTAGAGTTAGGCTTCTGCACCAACATTTTCTACTAATTCTACAGAAAAATTCATTTGAAACTTATTCTTAATGCCCTCCTGAGCAAGGAAGGGCCTGTGACTCTGAGATAATGGGCTCAGAATAAGCGAGATCAGAGGCTGGAGCCACAGTATGTGAGAGGGTGAGTCTAGTCTGCGGGTCCCTTCACCCACCTCACTCATCACCAGAGAGACTGCCTTCTGGACTTTCACTGCTTTTAAGAAGCAGTGATGCTCAGAGATCTGTGTATATCCTCCTCACCCTGAATTTCAGATTTCAACACTACTGATTAAAGGAAAAACGTAAGAAATGAGGGGATTTTTTTTTTTTAAGACAGTCTCACTATGTTACCCTTGGTAGAGTTCCATGGTGTCACAGCTCACAGCAACCTCAAACTCTTAGGCTTAAGTGATTCTCTTGCCTTAGCCTCCCAAGTAGCTAGGACTACAGGTGCCCACCACAATGCCCACCTCTTTTTTTGTTATGGTTGTCATTGTTGTTTGACAGACCCTGAGCTAGGTTTGAACCTGCTAGCCTCAGGGTATATGGCTGGTGCCCTAGCTGCTAAGCTACAGGCACCAGGCCAGCGGGGATTTTTTTTTTCTTTTTCCTCCAGTTTTTGGCCGGGGCTGGGTTTGAACCAGCCATCTCTGGCATATGGGGCCGGCACCCCACTCCTTTGAGCCACAGGTGCCGCCCCCAGGGGGGAATTCTTAATTTTATTTTATTAATGTCTAGTCATAGTAGTGAAGCAGTGGAGTGACTCTTTATTTTCTTTGGTGGGACCTGCCAATACAAAAACATTTCTGTAAATGAAGTCCAAAGGACTGATTGCGATCAGATTAAAAAACACAGCAGGTAAAGAGATCAAAAGGACATCAGCCTTGATTTAGGGGAGTTTGTGTATGTGCTTGTTGTGTGTTGAAAAGATGAATCAAAAACACGGAATTTACACACAAAGAATCCTTTCATTTATGGCTTTTCTCTAACTGTAGGTACATTTATTCTATTAAAGACCCACTTGATTGGGCGGCACCTATGGCTCAGTGGGTAGGGCACCGGCCCCATATATTGAAGGTGGCGGGTGGGAACCCAGCCCTAGGCAAACTGCAACAAAAAAATAGCCAGGTGTTCTGGCAGGTGCCTGTACTCCCAGCTACTCAGGAGGCTGAGGCAAGAGAATCACCTAAGCCCAGGAGTTGGAGGTTGTTGTGAGCTGTGATGCCACAGTACTCTACCGAGGGTGTCTCAAAAAAAAAAAAAAAAGGGCGGCACCTGTGGCTCAAGGAGTAGAGCGTTGGCCCCATATACCAGAGGTGGCTAGTTCAAACCTGGCCCTGGCTCAAAACTGTAACAACAACAAAAAGACCCACTTGATCATTCAATAAAATATATCTAAAACCCTAATTATATCTTTTACTTGACTTTCCAACCATATCTTCCATTGATCTTGTGCCTAGATATTTCACTACTTCCCTGGTGCCTTTCTTCAAATACAAAATTTTAATTTTCTGGATGATCGGAAATAGAATTTTAAAGGGTTGAGGCCCCGAGAGGGTTATGAGTTTAAGCGACATGGAGCTGTACTAACTCTAGAGTTATTTTGGATACTATGCCCTAGGAATTTCGCCCTCAGGCCCCAGGTTGCATTTTTACTTGGCTAAAGATTGTTTAACCATTCTTTTCTCTTGCTAAATAAAACTGAAGCTTTCCCAACAAGTAGAAACAATAGTTCCTACATCCAGGGTCTGTTTGTTTTATGCAGCTGCTGAGCTATAGGATCAATTTTTAGAGACAAGGTCTTGCTGTGCTGCTCAGGCTGGTGTACAGAGGCATAATTACAGTTCGCTGCAGCCTCAAACTCCTGAACTCAAATGATCCTCCCACCTCAGCCTCCCAAATAGCTAGGATTACAGGTGTGGAGCACCACACCTGGCTAATTAAAAAAAAAAAAAAAAAGGTATTTTTGGTCAGGTGCAGTGGCTCATGCCTGTAATTCTAGCACTCTGGGAGGCCAACGTAGATGGATTGCTTGAACTCTAAAGTTCAAGACTACCCTGAGCAAGAGTGAGATGCCGTCCCTACTAAAAATAGAAAAAGAGTTTGAAGTTGCTTCAATGATGATGCGATAGCACTCTACCCAGGGCAGCAAAGTGAGACTCTGACTCAAAAAAAAAAAAAAAAAATTAAAATAAAATAAAATAAATAAATAAAATAATAATAATATTTTTTTAGAGACAGGGTTCACTATGTTGCCCCGGCTAGTCTTCAAGTGATCCTCCTACCTTGGCCTCCTAAAGTGCTGCATCTGTAGGCATGAACAAATATACCCAGCTGCCAAGAAGAAAATACAGTTTATGCAGTCACTTAACTGCAAAGAAGGCATGATTTTTAAACAGGCAAAAAAATCATCATTGGATTATTCAAAAGAAGGCTCTGCTAAGAAAATGCTCTTTAGCCCTGTGAGGCCAAGGAAGAAGTGTAGAGTCTCAACCAGATGAAAACCAGAGTCGCTGAGCTTTAAGCACCTCTTCAATCTGCCTTCCATGAAGCCAGAAGAGGTCTAGAGGAGGATCATTCCAATTACTCATGACTGAACCTTCCACCTGTTTGGATGCTTCTGTGCTATTAGCAAGTTTGTGCTAGACTCACAAATGGACCCAATGTTTTCTGCAGGTTTGAATCTGAAGTCCTACTTCACATTAGGGGACCATAGGCACTAAAACATTGGCAAACTAGTTTGTGGGGCTTGGAGGTGAAAGCAAAGTTCAAGGTCCCTAGCCTGAGATACTTTAGTGTCCCCACACCCAATCTCCTGGCCCTGGTGGAAGAGGAAATGAGTGATGAAAATTAGGGAATTAGCAGCTGCAAAAACGTTCACAGCTACCTCGTCCCCAGGCATTCCTATTTGCTTAGACTATGACAAGGGACAAATGGTGCTATTTGCTCCTGAAGGGGAATTTTCTATGCTGCTCAACAACTCTTAGAATGGGCAATGAGCAGCACCCTCTGGTTTCTCGTGATTGGGGTAGAATCAGGCCTGAGAAGATCTGGAGAGCTTCACATTCTATCATTCTCCTCCTCCCCTCCACATCCCTGACAACTGTGCCAACTCAGCCGCAGATGGAGAAAAAGCCTAACAAGTGGTGACATCCACTTGAAAAACTTAATACCAGAAAGTTTGATGTGAACATGGTTAGCACTAGACCATCCCTTAAGTTCTAGCTTTGCTTCTGCCTAGTCTCTGGCTGCCTACAAGCAGAGGAAGCTATGTACAGAATCCCAGGAAGGCTTGTACTCACTTCAGAAAGAGGGCTGGAATTTAGGCTGAAAAGATGCAATCTCAATCTGGTTAATACTGACCTGTACCAGGTTTAATGGCAACTGGATTCACGGCAGAGATTTCCAAATTCGGCACAAGTTCATATCCTTTTTCTTGCTGCTTTCCTTTTCCTTCATGATATCGGCTATATATGCCACGGCCAGCAGAATATCCCCCAAGGTAGGAACCCCTGGGCCCCGGGGCTCTGTTGCCAGCTGCACCTCGCCCTCGGCCTCTTATGCTGCCTGCTTATAATGACAGCATAAAAAATGATGAGCACCCCAAAGCGACAGCACAGGTGGCAGACCTTAGCACACAGTTCTCGGCATTTAGTTGTTTGCCCCGAGTCTGCTGCAGGTGGCTACACCTCTGCTGTTTCGTGGGCTGGTAAATATTTTCCCAACATTCTGTTTCAGCCTAGATTTATACTTGAAATGTATCTGCACAGTCCAAATATCCCTTCGTGCAAACTCACAAGGTGAGCTCCAAAGCCAGTATTTGCAATTTCAGCAAAGGAAAACATTCACGGGCTGTAAAAAAGTTAGATGTGGAAGGGGATGTGCTGGTATATCTTCCACATTTTATGCTTGAGAAAACAGGCCAGGGAAGGTTAAAGTGACCCACTAAAGTCACTGACCCAGTTAATCAAAGAGCAGGGCTCAGAACTTAAGCATCTTATCCTGGTCTCAGTCTATCCTACCCAGTGACTATAAAAAACAAACAAAAACCATTGCCCCCACCCACATCTTAAGATTTAATATTAATGAAAGCTGATTTTAAGCCAAGAAACTGTTGGGCGAGCCCCAAATCTGGCACTCTGGTGAGGCAGAATGCAAGAGCTGGTGTGCACCCCATGATTTCACGGCTCACCCCACAAGGATGTGTATTTCTTTCCATGCTACCGAAGGGGCAGAACTCAGAAGGGAAACCCAAAGGCCGCGCGCCCTGCCTGGGAGGCGGGGGTCCCGCGGGCAGGGGTGGAGGTGTGCGCGCACCCAGGAGAAGGGTCCCCACTAACCTTTCACGAAGTAGTCCCTGTTGGGCCCGACGAGCGCGTTGTAGGGGTAGCCGTAGTAGGCCAGCGTGTAGGGGTCACACGAGTACACGTAGCTGGGCGGCTGTGCCGCCGCCTCGGCCGCGCCGCCGCCCTTGGCCGCCTTCTGGTAGCGCGAGTACTGCTCCTTGTCCACCGGCTTGGCCAGCGTGACCTCGAGGCACGAGCCCTCCAGCTCGGTGCCGTTGAGGCTGTTCATGGCGTGCACGGCGTCCTCGCGGCTGCTGAAGTGCACGAAGGCGTAGTCGCGGATCTTCTTGACGCGCTCCACGCAGCCCGGGTTGAACTGGCCGAAGCTCTTCTTGATGGTGTCCTCGGTGGTCTCGATCATGAGGTTGCGCACGTAGAGGATCTTCACCGTCTCCATCACGTCCTCGTCCACGTCGATCTCGGGCTCGGCCCAGTCCACGGCGATCTGGTGGCCCCACAGCTGGATGCGGCCGGGCATGAGCTTGCGGCGCGCCATGGCGGCCGCGCGGTGGCTCTTGTACTCCACGAAGGCGAAGCCGCGGTTCTTCATCTTGTCGGCCGCGCTGGCGTACACGATCACGTCCAGCACGCCCTCGGTGACCTTGGCGATCTCCTCCAGAATCTCCTCCCGCTTCTTCATCTTGGGGATGCCGCCGATGAAGAGGCGACAGTTGTCCACGCTGCAGCACACGCCCAGCAGGCGGCCCGGGCGGATCTCGTAGTTGTTGAGCTCGCGCACGGCGCGCTTGGCCTCGTGCTTGTGGCAGTACATGACGAAGGCATAGCCGCGGTTCTTGCCGTCGAAGTCCATCATGAGGCGCAGCTCGTAGATGCGGCCCACGGTCTCGAACACGGGCACCAGCTCGTCCTCGTACACGTCTCGCGGGATCTTGCCCACGAAGACCTCGCAGCCGCGCTGCGGGTGCGCGCCCTCCCAGCCGGGCGGCGGGCCGCCGTACTTGCGCTGCCCGTTCTCCTGCACCAGGCTGTAGCCCGTGCGCTCCATCAGTGCCAGCAGCGCTGCCTCGTTGGGCGCGCCCGCCACGCCCTCGGGCACCTTGGCGGAGCACGCGCCGGCCGAGTCGCTGCTCATGGCTGCGGTGGAATCCTCTGCGGTCATAATGTCAAAGGCATCCACGGCTGCTGGCCACCTGGGGAGGCAGAAGGGAGCGTGAGTGGGAAATCTGCATCGCGGGCAGCGGGAACCGGGCTCTGTTTTCTTGCAGCCTTGCAAGGTGCGCGCAAACCCTCATAGAAGGGAGGGTTACATGAGAAATTGGATGGGGGCCTTTTGGAAATGCGGCAGCCCTAAAAATAATCTGAAAGCGAGTCAGGTTGTCTTGCAGCAAAAACCCAGAAGTGACTTGGAAAACAACCAAACAAAAAACAAAAACAAAACCAGCATGGTTAAGTATTTCTGCTTCCTTAGGACCCAAGTGCTTTGAATCGTCCTTGGGGATATTCTTGCACACGAATGGCAAGATCTTTTTGCTTCATTCCCGCTCTGTCAACTCAGGTTGATTCCCCTTGGTTACATAGCATTTAATGAACCTCATTGACTCCGTTGGTGAACACAGCCTTTTTCTATTCTCTTTTTTAAGGCTGTCATTTTCATTGTAGAAACGAAACTAGAGCAATGTGTTTACAGTGAAGACTTTAACTTATTAAAGAAAAGTTTGAGGAAGTGATATGTAACTACAAAGCTGTGTACTAAAGCTTTTTATAAGGAAGAAATGCAACCACCACATTGCCACGGACTTAGTCTAGGAACTACAGTAATTCTTATTTTTCTGATGTCATCCAAGCAAAATTCTTGATATGAAGCATTCATGAATTTGAAGTCAGTCTACAAAGAGCTAAATTAACTTCAACCTGGGAGACCTGGAGGCAACATCTACCTACCAGGTAAACCACGCTACAGTTTTCAGAGAACTAACACCTGCATTCTCTTATTTAAAACCTTAAATTAAAAAAAAAAAAAAACAAAAAAAAAAAAACACAATATAAAACAAAACAAAGTAAAATCCTACAAATGTAGTAAGTGGTATCATTAGTTCCAAGTTGCCCATGGGGAAATAGGCTTAGAGGGTTTGAGAAAATTGCCAACGATACTCAGCTACTTTGTTCCTCAGTTTTCCTACCTATGAAATGGGATTAATGATAGTATTAACCTCATTCAATTTAGACGAATAAATGTGTTACTATACAAAGTACTTTGAACTGTGCCTATAACACTGTAAATGCTGAAGAAATGAAAGTTAGGGTGGTGCCTGTGGCTCAAAGGAGTAGGGGGCCAACCCCATATACTGGAGGTGGTGGGTTCAAACCCAGCCCTGGCCAAAAACTGCAAAAAAAAAAAAAAAAAAAAAGTAAATTAGTATCTTTCTCCCAAATTTTTGAGTAAAACTTTGGACTAGTTCTTTCCATTTTAAAGCTAAATTTTAAGGTCATCCCCCTCAATTCTTTAAAAACACATCTGTTCTTATTTTTTGTTTTCTTTGCTCTTCAAGTGCTTGGAAGCTAATTTGACAACATCTCTAGTTATCATGAAGTTTTTTTCAGTACAAATTTGAAAATGAGACATTAGTCCTGTAGTTGTATGTCAAAAAAGAAATTTCAATATCAGATTTGAACATAAAGGTCGTTCCCTCCTTCCAAATGGAAGATAAGGATATATTTTTTAAAACTGTGCAAAACACATTTATCTATAATCTGTAACTTGGGAAGGAAATGTCAGATATGTATGTAAAATGAGGCAATCCAGGATTACACCTGTTGTACTACATCATGAGCATTACCTGATAAAGTGCAAAGGAATAGAACTTATCACTCTGCAGAGATAGGTGGAGTGGACATTTTATTTTCCTAATTGTACTTTTTTAAAAATAATTTTCAGAATATTAGGGCCACACATCTTTTGTTTATATACTTGTTTTTGTGCCGACTAAGTCAAAGTTATATACATTAAGTGTGCCCATCACTCCGATAGTGTGCCCTCAGTGCCCAGCCCAACTGTACTTTGAAGCTACTATTTTACGTAAA
This sequence comes from Loris lydekkerianus, assembly GCA_963574355.1. Taxonomy (NCBI): domain Eukaryota; kingdom Metazoa; phylum Chordata; class Mammalia; order Primates; family Lorisidae; genus Loris; species Loris lydekkerianus. The sequence goes on from CAUYPK010169373.1 coordinate 23,320, forward strand.
AACAGTATAATGGTCAGGCTGTGAAGTCCTTTACAACCCCCCCACCCCCAACTCCTATAATTTAATCAAAAAGTTTGTTTGCTTTTGGTCTGGAATCTGATTTCAGTAACAATGGTCTCTTTAAAAACTTTAAAATAATTATAGTTGATTTTGTACATCAATGAATCAAGAAAAGCATTGTGCTTTTGTCATCTCAAATAAACCATGTTAGTGACCCTGTGTCCCTTTTCTCGTTGGCTACTAGGAAGTTCAAAATTGACTAGTCATTTTATTCCAAATTTAATAGGGGTCAGGGGCATTACAACGCACTTTCATGTTCATCTAATTTGGGCTATAGTTTCTTTTTTATTTTTATTTTCTTAGTTTCTTCTATATTCCTAGTATCATGAATTGAGCTACTTATATTAGTCACCCCCAACTTCTTAGAAGCCATGTGACATAATTTTAGTGCTAGTGGAGGAATAAATTCATACATCCGTGCATATATATACCCAGTGTGCAACAGATGTTAATTAATATAATATCCAAATTTATTGTATATTTTGTACTACCTACAAATACTGCTTAAAAACCAGTGAGAACCACAATGAAATACTACTTCACACTTACTGGCTTTATTATAGCAAAAAAGCAGAAAATAAGCATTGGCAAGGATGTGGAGAAGTTGGAACCCTTATGCAATGCTGGTGACCATGTAAAATGGTATAGCAACTGTGCAAAAAAGTGCAATAGTTACATAAAAAAGAAATTAAACATAAATTTACTACATGATCCATCGATTCTACTTCTAGGTATATACCCCAAAGACTCAAATGGATTATTTGTACACCAGTGTTCACAGCAGTACCATTCACAATAGCCAAAAGATGGAAACAACCCAAATGCCGGTCAATGGGTTATGATAAACAGAACATGGCATCTATATACAATGGCATATGATTCAGCTTTAAATAAAGTTATGGTATGTGCCATACTTAGAAGAACTTTGAAGACATTACAGTCAGTATGATTACATTTCAGTGAGGTACTTAAGAGTTCTTAGAAGAACAGTGGTTACCATGTGTAGAGGAAGTTAGGATTTAGCAGGTGTGGACTTGCAGTTAGGGGTGATAAGACAGTTCTGCAGATGGATAGTGATGGTCGCACAATAATGTAAATGTATTGAGTGCCACTGAACTGCACACTTACAAATGGTGAAAATTTTGTTGTATATATTTTACCATGGTAAAAAAAAAAAAAAATCCCTAAAAAATGTAAGAAGGTTCAGAGATGCAAAAAGGACAAAAATGAAAGTAAAGTTAGAATTTCGTGGGAGGCCACTAAGTGGCAGGTAAACATGTTTAAGAACATCTTTTAGTCTACAAATTCTGTTCTTATCATTGTGTCTAATATACCACTGTTACACAAATTATATGATGTGCTGCTTGGTGAATTTCTTAAAGCCAAAGGCTTGGATGTATTAGAAGATAAATGATAAGCTATATAATCCTAGCACTCTGGGAGGCTAAGGCGAGAGGATCACTGGAGCTCAGGAGTTCAAGACCAGCCTAAGCAACATAGCAAGGCCCTGTCTCTACAAAAACATAAAAAAATTAGCCGGGTATGGCGGTGCACACCTGTAGACCCAGCTACTTTGGAAGTTGAGGCAGGAGGATCACTTGAGCCCAGGAGTTTGAAGTTGCTATGAGCCATAAGGCTGCCACTACATTCTAGCTGGGACAACAGAGTTTTATTTTCTGTTTCCAAAAAATAAAAAATTTTAAAAATATGAATAAATGATTTATTTAAGGCCTTGGAAAAGGAAACCATACAACTAACATATTTTAGAGATATAATGGAATGCTTATTACAATTATGCGTGGTTTAGCAAACTACACCTACGGGCCAAGTATGGCCTGCCATCTATTTTTAAAATGTTGGGCACACTAAAAATGCGGTAGTCTTTTCCAAAGCCTGTTAGCATTAAATAAACATGGTGATATATTCAAGACAAATCATTTACTCACAATTTGGCATATAAAACAAATATAGAAAAATATACTTGGGGTGGTGCCTGTGGCTCAAAGGAGTAGGGTGCCAACCCCATATGCCGGAGGTGGCAGGTTCAAACTCAGCCCCAGCCAAAAACTGTAAAAAAAAAAAAAAAGAAAGAGAGAAAAATATACTTGAAAATCAAGCCATTATTATTCTGAACTTAGATGTAAAACTTAGATGTAAAACAGAAATCATCAAGGACCTGAAGTCTTTTTAGTCTTGGTCCAGAGTATCTTTCATTAGGATTTTAACTTTGAACTGGGAAGTCTTAGAGGTCAAGAGATGCCACTGCACTACTGGGAAACATTTCCAATGTTTACAAACCTGTCTTTATCTAGGAACAAAAACAGGCATGAGTTTACTCTAGAATTATTCAGACTACAAGTTAGCTTTGGCTCACAAGCTTTTGGAGGGTGAATGGGGGTTGTGTGTGTGTTTGAGATGAATATACCATTTGGAATTCTTTGGGAGAGTTTTATTTGTTGACCAAGTGACAAATAGCAATTTACAAATATACTTGGAGGGGTGTAGTGTACAGATATAATAAAATAGAATATATTTTAATATAATATAAAATACATAATTATCACAAGCAAGGACCCTGGAATCAAGGAAATACAAGTTCAGATCATCACGATGCCACTTACCAGGTGTGTCTCCTGAGGCAAATGACCTTACTTCCATTTGCACACCTCTGTGATGATTCTGATGACTGCACTATATCTGAGAATTGGTTACAGCATGAAGTGACATATGACAATGTCTGTTGCACACAATGTGTTTAAAAAGGTCAGCAATTATGATTACTGTTCCTTTAAAGAATGTCACTAAAGGCCATAATTCAAGTTTTTGAGATGGTTGTCACAAAAGTTCACAAAAACTTTGTGGTGGACAGAAAAATTCTGTAAAGGAAGACACTGTCCCAAATCAGGGAGTTAAAAAAAAAAAATCAGAAGGGAAAAAAAAAAAAAGACTAGCTTGTGTAAAAAGTTTCCAAGATCTGGCCTCACCCTGAGCATTTTATCTGACTGCCCAGGTCCAAGTTACCACCACCCACCAGAGTAAACATTAGCAAGAACACTCCCCCTGGCCGCCAGGCTCGGGCACTGGGAGTTTCTGTTACCTCAGAGTTTGAAAGTGGATGAGTTCTGGGTGAAATGGAGACGAAACACTTAGAATTTACCTTGGGACCTAAACAATAGGCTGAAGACTCTGAAACACAGTCTGTTTTTCTCTGTCTTAGCCTGTCTGTCACCTTATGCTATTTAAAGGCATGGCCCTTGGGACACATAAAAATCTTCCCCTGATGAATCATCTCTTTAGGATAAAGACACAGTGGGATGATGACCTACTGGGCCATCCCTTCTGCCCACCTCTGGCTAATCTGAGGAAGAATTCGTTCATTATGGGTCTTAACTGTGTTTATTCTTGTACAGATATTGCTACGGCCAAGCAGTCCTTCAATGAATGTTTATATTGGATAAATAGATGCAAAGCCAAGAGGCTCAGTTTCCCCAGGCACTTGCTATGAATACATCTCTGAGAATGTGGGATTGTGCTGTGGGTTGTCAGGGACCCGGGCTGTATCCCACAGGAGAGGTTGAAGCCACCTGCCTGAAATCGGTGAGGTAGGGGTAGGGGAGGGATTTCTGCAGGTATTTGGCAGCACAAATACCTATTAGGAATCTGTTATTTTGTTCTCTTTAAGCATTACTCATTTTACTCAACAGGTTGATGGGGTGATACTGAAAAAAAAAAAAAAAAAAAAGAAACCCACAAATTCAGCACACATACGCCTCCTGGGCTAACGTTTTCCCAAACTGTGAACAGGAGGTGCTTGTGGTTTCACTCCTTATCTTGGGTCCTTGGACATAAGCCTTTGAGGGCTCTGGCAGGAACAGAAAGGAGGAGGAAGAAGCCAAGGTGGCTTATATCATGTAACAGGAGCTTGAGTTTCTGCAATGTTTTGTATGTATTATCTAGTTGCACAAAATCCCAGAATTTGAGCTGCAAAGGGAATTTAGAGATTTATCCCAGGGTTTCTGGACCTCAGCCCTGGGGACAAGTGGGGTATGATGATTCCATGCTGTGGGGCCCGTGCTGAGCGCTGCATGATGTTTCCCAACATCCTTGCTCTTTGCCCACGAGATACAGAAGCACCTCTAACCCTGACAACGTTGGGACAACCGAAATGTCTCCAGGTTTGGCCCTTGTGGCTCGAGCGGCTGAGGGGGTTCGAATCCAGCCCGGCCCACCAAACAATGACGGCTGCAACCAGAAATGTCTCCAGACACTGCAAATGTTGGGGGAGGGAGTCTACACAAAATTGCTTTCTGTTGAGTCTGTCTTGGAGCCATGGACTAGGATTATATACTTGCATGTGGCAGCAACTCATTAAATAGTAGGAGAAGATTTTAATTTTCTTTTTTTAAAGACAGGGTCATGCTGTCACCCTGGCTAGGGTACAGTGGCATCCTTGTAGTTTACAGCAACCTCAAATTCCTGGGCTCAAGCCATCCTCCTGTCTCAGCCTCCCAAGTAGCTGGAGATACAGGTACCCACTACCACACCTGGCTAATTTTTTCTATTTTTGGTAGAGACGGGTCTCACTCTTGCTCAAGCTGGTCTCGAACTTCTGAGCTCCAATGATCCTCCCACTTCAGCCTCCCAAAGTGCTAGGATTACAGGCATAAGCCACCACACCTGGTCATTTTTTTTTTTTGTTTTTTAGAGACAAAGTCTTGCTCTGTCACCTAGGCTGGAGTACAGTGATACAATTACAGCTCATGACAGCCTCAAACTTCTCAAGTGATACTCCCACTCCAGCTTCCTGAGTAGTTGGGACTACAGGTGTGTGCCACTTACACTTGGCTAATTTTTACATATATTGTATAGAGATGGGGTCTCAGTATATTGCCCAGGCTGGTCTCAAACTCCTGGTCTCAAGTGATCCTCCTGCCTCAGCCTCCCAAAGTGTTCGGATTATAGACATGAGTCACCACACCTAGCCAAAAAATTGGTATTTTATACCATCTGTCCGCAACACAGGCTTGGTATCTTGATCTGACTCTTACTGTCAAGGCTATCAAGAATGAAAAATGTCAAAGGTTTTAACCTAGTTGTGTGTACCCTCACATTAACCTTAAAGAAAGAAAAAAAAAAAAAAGAATGAAAAATGTGTAACATTTCCCAAGGGTTTAAGTAAATGTCTCCATGGTACCACACTACTTACTAAATTTAGTTGAAACTCTATGAATGTAATTTTTCAATCCAAACAACTACCACCACATAGCTCTGTCAGACTGATTCTGTTATTTAACTGATTTTTTTTTTTTTGAGACAGAGTCTCAAGCCTTCACCCTGGGTAGAGTGCTGTGGCGTCACAGCTTATAGCAACCTCAAACTCTTGGGCTTAAGTGATTCTCTTGCCTCTGCCTCCCAAGTAGCTGGGACTACGGGCGCCTTCCACGATGCCCAGCTATTTTTTTGTTGCAGTTGTCATTGTTGTTTAGCAGGCCAGGGCTAGGTTCGAACTCGCCAGCCTCGGTGTATGTGGCTGGTGCCATATGCACTTAGCCACAGTGCCACCTGTTTAATTGATTGGCCTGGGGCACACAAACTCCACTTTGCAATCAGTCTAAGGATCTACTAAGTACCAAAGTGAGTGTCTCATTTAAATTCAGAACCTGCTGCTTTGTGGACGCATGAAAACTGCTGGCAATCGGCTTTTAAGACTTGGACCCATTCTCAAATGACATTACTGGTTTCTTCAATAATGTAACAACCCTCACTTAAAAGTCACACTTAAAAAAAAACAACCCACAATGTCAGCAATCACTGGAAATAGACTCCTGTAACACAGTCAATTCACTGGTGCTACAGCCAGGCTCTGTACCTCTATCTGCGTATAGACTCATTCATTGGCTCATTTAAACACTAATTGAGCACTTGCTGTGTGTGTGAGGCTGTGATGGGTGATTGGGGATACAGTGGTGACTAGTGCACAGACCTGGGAGTTCACAGTCCAACAAGGCTGGATGAAGAAGGGAGAGGAGAGATAGAAGCGGGAACACCACAAGCCACAAGCCAAGGTGAGCATTTACAAAAATGCAAGAGTAGCCCAGAGTGGCTGACATGTAGGAAGCTGGTGTGAGGCACAAGAGGAGGCTCAAAAAAAAGGAAGCAGCAGCACAGGGCCTGCAGCTGAGTGGCTAGGGCGCCAGCCACATGCACGGAACTGGCGGGCGCCACCCCAGCCCAGGGCCTGCCCAACAGCAATGACAACTACAACCAAAAAATAGCCAGGTGTCGGGGTGGGCTCCTGCATTCCTGGCTACTTGGGAGGCTGAGACAAGAGAATGGCTTCAGCCCAAGAGTTTGAGGCTGCTGTGAGCTGTGATGCCACAGCACTCTACCCAGGGCGACACAGTGAGACTGTCTCAAAAAAAAATGAAGCCAGATCCAGAAGGGTTCAAATCTCACATTTTCTACAGCAGACAGTGGAGCTTCAGCTGTGTGTGGAAATCACAGCCTGAGTCCTCAGTGAAAGAACGAATAGTTCTTGCACTAGTGGTTTATTCAGAGGGATATAAACAGTTTCACTAACATGTGCATGAACTATTCTATTCTGTTAAGCAAACAGGTGGTCTTATAATGGGACGGGAGGCCCAAAACTCAAGAATTAAAGGCACAAGATAAACCTGAAGTTCTGTATCTGGTCAGCCTTAGTCTAGTGCATGCCATGTCAAATCTCCTGTTTATTGTAGATGCCCCCCTTTCATAACACATATCACTGCTGCCATTATTTTTCCTGAGTCAGTCTTTTACAAGTGGAATGTAAAGTCTAAGAAAGCAGAGTCCATGTATCTTTTTGGTCACCACAGGGTCTTCAAAGCTTGACACTTAAAAGACAAATACAGTATTTATCAAATAAATAAATGGACTGTGATTTCCTTCTTTTGTACAAAGCACTGGCCATGGGGTAAGTACGGGAGCACACAAAGCCACATAAGATCTTCAGGCCAGGCCAGGCCAGGCCCCCTAGCACTCTGGAAGGCTGAGCCGGTGGATTGCTTGAGCTCAGGAGTTCAAGACAAGCCTGAGCAAGAGTGAGACCTCGTCTCTACTGAACACAGAAAAAATTATTTTAAGCCAAAAAACAAACAAACAAAAAAAAACAAACCCTTTTTAAAAAAGGGGAGTTAAATATTGTTGAAATTCATTTAGAGGGAAATATTTAAAGCCCCCCCCAAAAATTCCCTTTTTAAAAAAGGGGTTTAAATATTGTTGAAAATAGAAAAGTTAGCCGGGTATAGTGGTGGGTGCCTGTAGTCCCAGCTACTTGGGAAGCTGAGGCATGAGGATCACTTGAGCCCAAAAAGTTGAGGTCGCTGTGACCTATGATGCTACAGCACTCTACCAAGGGTGACAGAGTGAGACTCTGTCTCAAAAATAATAATAAAATAAATACTGTTCAGTCCTAAGAGGTTACACATATCCTTTCAACAAACCATTATTGAACGTGCAAGCTAAGACACTAGCTTGGCCAAGTGTGTAGGCAACAATAGACCTACGTCAAAACAGACCTCAAGGAATGATCCAGCTATAACATGTAGGCTGAAAATCTGCCCATTTCTGGTTTAATGGAAATTTTGCAAGGGGTAGAAGCTCTCTTTATCCCCTTACACTTAGAACTATGTCATCATATACCACATTATTGCACATGTGACACACAATGATGTTATAGAATGAATTAAAATGATGAAAATCAAACTCGGGTCATTCTGAGCATTTTTCTGAGTAAGACATTCTGCTGACTGGCTATCATTTAGCACCATGAGAGACTGCAGAGGAGGATCCTGTTCCACTGTATGGCTGGTATTCCGATAATGCAGAAGTGGCTGTAGAGTGTATTTCATTCGCATACTAAGAACAGAACAGGGCAAGAGGAGGATAGATGGCTTAAAAGCAATCCTGCCTAGAGGGAAGCAGATGGACTACAAATAATCTCTCAACTTTCCTTACTGTATGATTTAAAAACTCGGGAGTCAGGGATGGCTTCCATTTTTCTTGAACACTTATGTGTAAAAGACACCTTGATTTTTATAACATTTCTGTAAGTAATAGTCAAAAATGTGGGCCCTAGAGCAGGAGGTCAGAATGCTACAGCCAGGGGGCCGAGTCTGATCCTCAAGTTTTATTGGGACGAGGCCATGCTGCATTTTTACATGTCCACGGCAGCTTTTACACGACATCAGCAGAGTTGAGTTGTTGCAGCAGAGACTGTTAAGCTAGCAAAGTCCAGGGTATTTACTGTCGTGGACCTTCACTACAAAGGTTTCCTGACCTTTGCTCTACAGTCAGATTTTCCCAGCTCTTCAACCATGTAGCTGTAAAGTCTGAGTTTCCTGTTTTTCTTACTTGTAAAATGAGAATAATGGTCATAAGAATCAGTATCTCAAAGCAGTGCTATGAGAAATAAATGAGATACTATATGTCAAGTGCTTAGAACAAGACCAAGTTCATATTAATAATAAGGGATTGATAAATGATAGCTATTACTGACCCATTCTAAAGATGTGGAAACTGAGGCTCAAGAGTCAAATAACTGACCAAGGTCAATGAATTGAAATGTAAGTCGATCTGACAACAAGCCCAAACTCAATTATACCTTGTTACTCTTTCTAACAGGTTTAGTGACAGCCAGTGTTACCAGAACGTGTCACTGTAAGTGAGACATGGATACTGGTGGATACAGCAGAAGGAAATTTAAGTATAGACCCATGGTAAAATGGGTGAGAACTATTCCTTTTTTTTTTTAGCGACCATCTCACTCAATTGCCCTTGGTAGAGTACTGTGACATCATACAGCGACTTCCAACTCCTGGGCTTAGGTGCTTCTCTTGCCTCAGCCTCCCGAGTAGCTGGGATCGCAGGCGCCTGCCCCAAAACCTGGCTGTTTTTTGTTGCAGTTATCATTGTTGGTTAGCTGGCCTGGGCCGGATTCGAACCCTATATGGGTTCAGTATATGGGGCCAGCACACTACCCACCAAGCTACAGGCACCGCCCATATTCCTTTCTACCATACTCCCACTTGCTCTTCTTAGCTTCCAGAGAGTTCTGAAAAATGTCCATGGACTATTTTTGGCTCTTTGAAAGGTAGTTAACATAGTCAAATTATTATTATTTTTGAGACAGAGTTTTACTAAGCCACCTTGGGTAGAGTGTTGTAGCATCACAGCTCACAGCCACCTCAAACTCTTGGGCTTGAGCAATCATCTTGCCTCAGCCTCCTGAGTAGCTGAGATTATTTAGGCGATCACCACAATGCCTGGCTATTTTCAGAGATGGGGTCACCTTCTTGCTCAGACTTGTCTCAAACTCCTGAGCTCAAGCAATCCCCCTGCCTTGGCCTCCCAGAGTGCTATGAGCCACTGTGCCCAGTCTTCAAATTATATTTTTTAAAATTTATTATTGAATTAAATTCTTAAACAAATATCGAAAGACAAGAATTTGTGTAATCCAAACATCTAAGTGAAAATACAAGATCAGGAAACACAGTGGCTGGCTACACACAGGGTCCAAGACCAGACTACCTGGCTTCCTACCCTGGCTCCACCACTTGAGAAACAAATGCCACCATGCAAGTCACTTTTAACCTCCCTGTGCCTCAGTTTCACTATCTATAAAGTGCTGATAACATTAGTAACAATGTTGGGAGAATGACATAAGGCAAGCACCTGACCTCAATAAGGAGCTCACAACCCTTTATCATTCTTATTTTTGTTTTTCAAAAAGAGTAGATTTTTTCAAGGATCTTCTCTTTGTAGAGAATTATATAATCACAGTTTAGAATCATAAATTATCTGTCAGAAAATGTCATTTTAAAAAAGTAAAACATGGGCGGCGCCTGTGGCTCAAAGGGGCAGGGCACCGGCCCCATATGCCGGCAGTGGCAGGTTCAAACCCAGCCCCAGCCAAAAAAAAAAAACCTGCAAAAAAGTAAAACATAAGTCCGGGCACGGTGGCTCACGCCTGTAATCCTAGCACTCTGGGAGGCCGAGGCAGGACGGATTTTCCTGAGCTCAGAGGTTCTAGACCAGCCTGAGCCAGGGCGAGACCTTGTCTCTAAAAATTAGCTGGGCATTGTGGTGGGTGCCTATAGTCCCAGCTATTTGGGAGGCAGAGGCAAGAGGATTGCTTAAGCCCAAGAGTCTGAGGTTGCTGTGAGCAGCACTCTACCTAGGATCATAAAATGAAACTCTGTCTCAAAAAAAAAAAAAAAAAAAGGTAAAATTTAATGAATCTGAGGGCATTTACTCCTAAATGTTCATGGTCCAACTGAAAGGGAATTTACATAAATATTACCTTCCATATTTATATGGGAAACATACGGTTGCAATGATGCACTTTTAAAACTAATGATTATGCAAAAAGCTAACACTATGATCTCTTTTGTATTTTTCCAGTTCCTTGAGTATTATGTTCTTTAGATCACTTCTCACTATTCCCGCATGAGAGCTTTGTGCCTACCCAGTGAATAGTACGTCCTAACAACAACATCAAATAAACCATGAGTTATTCTCTTCTATAAATAATTAAGTGGAATGCATAGTTTTCAACTACCAACGATGAGTGCAAGTTTAAGAAAGAAACTTAGGCAAGATATTCTCAGAAAAGTTTCATGTGCCAACATTTGAGTATATGAACTGGTAGTTTGATGGATGACTTTTTATTTTTTTTTTATTTATTTTTATTTTTTTGT
>CAUYPK010169375.1:0-11789 GCA_963574355.1 Loris lydekkerianus
CCTCTCTCCCTCTCATACGCTTTCTCCCTTTCTTTCTCGCGCTCTCTCTCTCCCTCTCTTCCTCTTCCCCCTCTTCCCCTATCCCCCCCAGTTTATCTTTGAATAGGATTTCAGATTCTTGAGGGTGGAGATGATCCTGAGGTGTCAACGAAGTGACCACATTTGCAAAGAAGGATTTTGGAGAGGGGGAAAGGGGATACATATGGTATTTTTCTGAGTGAATGGAATTCCAGTTCATTCTTGCCTTAGTATTGATACCGCAAATGGTGTTATTTATAAAATTTATCACTAAACTAGGCAGTGAATATATCATAAAAATAGACCCCATCTTTGCCCTTTTAAGAATTTGCTTTCTGTTAGAAACAGAATAAACGTATTTGAATAATTGGCTCCTTTTAATACTGTCGGGGGAAATTGGTTTGGTTGCCTCTAAAATATTAGAAACAGTCATTAACATTCTCTTAGCTGAAAATGGTTTATAAGCCCAGCATTATCCATGTGTGGTTTCTGAAAGGAGAGGAAGCAGAATGAGTATGGGTGCTGCAAGAGCCCTGACTCGGACTGCTACCTACTTGTTTCAGCTGTACTTGTTTCAACTGTGTGGGCACATATGTACAAGATTCACTACACTTACCCTCAAAACGATAATGAATATTCTCATTTTGGACTTTTATGGTAGGCATTGTAAAGAACAAGGTTTTGCATTAGATATGTGAAAACAAAATGTTTCAAATAATAACATGATGTTTTAAAATAACATTGAAAACATTAAAATATATATGAAATGAAATTTAGAAAATACTGAAGAGATGTTAAAAATCCGGGAGGCTTACAATGCATATGTAATAATTTTGCATCCTGTTCTTTTTACTTAGGATTATGTGGTAACATTTCCTCATATTATGAATCAGCCTACACATAATTTAAAATGCATAATACTATTCTACACAGCTAACGTATGTTAATATACTTAATGACCCCTATGCTTTGGGGTATTTAGATTGTTTTCAATTCTTTGATATTGTAAATAATGCTGCAATGAATATCTTGTACCCACAGCTTAGCTTTTTATGTTTAAAGTAACTCTTTGGGTGGAAACTGAGAATTGGAATTAGTGGGCTAAAAGATATAAATATTTGATACATAACTTTTAAAGACATTTATCAGTTTACCCTGTCACCACACCAATTGCCAGCATTGGACATTTCTTATTTTTAAAAAATCACTGATAAGATGGGTGAAATGGTATTCTTTTCTTTTAATTTGCTTTTTGGTTACTGGTAAGATAAAACACTTAATGTATATTTACTGACAAGGTATTATCTTCTGTAAAGTGTCTATGTCTTTTGCCTTATCTATTGGATTCTCAGTATTTTTTATTATGTGTGATTTGTTTACATAATAAATATGTTAAAACTTGTTCATATTTGTCACAAGTTTATTTCCCAGTCTATTGATATAAAACATAGCACTTAAACCTAATTCTCTTCTATTTTGAAAGATGTGTAAGTTTGGCACAATTCAGCTTGTAATGAAGTTTAAAAGGGAGCTGTTGATAAACACAAATGTCACCATGGTCACTTCTAACCTTTTAAAAGATCTCATATATTTAAGATTATACCCTCTTTTAAAGGAAAAACTAAGTTTATTTTCATATCAACAAACTATAAGAAACCATCTAAATAAGTTAAATTTATGTATCACTCTTAAACAAAACTTTATTGTTTTCTATTCTAGGGGAAAGTATCTATAACCAATGTGTTAAAAAAGAGTGTGAAAACAATTTGTAAACAATTACAGTGAAAGAAAGATTAACAGTGCCGATCATCTTGTACCCAAGGTATATTATTTGGCTCCAGCAAAGTAGAAATGCAGATAGAGTGAGATGTCTCATTTTACTTTGTATGTTTACTAATAATGGGAGAGAATCTGGCAAATATGAATACTTGTGAACAGGAAGACTATCAGACTAGAAGAACATTATTTTTATTTTCTTCTTCCTGTAGGTCAACCAAACCTCCTGAGTTTTAAAGTTGTTTCAGCACTGAAGCTCTCTGGAAGAGATCATTTTTACTGAATTGTACCAGATGCTGTAGCTTGTCTGATATATATCTAAATTTTCTTCTAGGACAACTTAATGATATTGAATAGCCATTTATTAATAGTTTAGGTCAGATCCCCATAGGCACAATAAAACAGACACCTAGGTGGTGTAGACAAAAAGTAGGGACTTTGTAATTAGCCTGAATTCACCAGGTGGTTGCTTTAATGCTCTACTCATCTTTGGTTATAGATTCCTGTCTCATAAATTTTTGTTGTTATTTTTAGGACCAAGTTACCCTAGAAAGCTAAAGTAGCTTTTCATATTCACTTGCAGCATCTCTAAAGTTTGGACTCTGAAGCAAGAAGAAGAAACACAAATTTTAAAACAACAGATAAGAAATAGTAAAACCTATAATATTTAGTTTGCCAGTTTAGCTGAGGGAAAAAAAATGCAAGTGCTGCAGCTAGTATTTTACATAAGGTGAAGTAAATGAATAAAGAGCCACAGTACCTTTAAAACAGATTCCATCTAATGAAGAAATATACTTTGAATGTGTTTTGCCTTTATAAGGAATTTCATGTGAATCTCATTTTAGAAAAGCAATTGTTTGACGGATTGCCTAGTCAGTGATAATAAAAACTCACCTGCTTCTGTCTTACATGATCATCAGTACTCCAAAGTCAACTTGTACTAAAATCAAAATGGATCCTTAAAGTGTGGCTTTTCTTAGCTTAAAAATTAAACTCTTGCATCAAATACGAATGTCATTATTTGTGAAAATAAACCCTAATAGGAAAATTCACTTGCATAAAAAAATTATTATTCTTGCCCAATGTATAAATTATTCTCTGAGTATTAACTCTGTAATTTTTGTGAGCTAACTTCCAATTATGTTGATAAAAAATGTGGTGCTAACCTTGGTTTTAAAAAATGTCAGTGATAATGACTGCTTTCTTTGTGTTTTGACATAAATAAAATCATGTACAAAGAAAAGATGCTTTCTGCACTATGCAGGATTAACTACTGCCCTGTGATTTGTGGCTGCAAGCCACTGTTTGTAGGTGATGGCTTTGCTTCTGTGCTACTCAAAACCTCTGCTGGAGAAAACAACTATCAAATGCCTGACTGCTGCATACAGAATAGGTCTGTTTGCTGCTTTTGTTTTCTAGCAGTCTGCCGCTAAAGTAATTAGAGCAAATTCGTGGTTTAATTAGGCTCCTAAAGCCTCCTTTTTATCTTTAGAATCAACTGAAAATTAACTTAGTTAAAAATCAAGCATTTCTTCCCATCCTCAAAAGATAAAAGTTTCATTTGGAAATGATTTTTAGGAAGTAAGCCAAACATCAGAACAATGAAATCTGGTAGGTTTCAGGTAAATGTCGATAATTTGATGACATATATAGTCTCTATGCTGATATAAGGAACAATAGCAAATTTAGCTTGATGCTATTCCTTGTTAATGTCACGAAGCAGCGTTGTTCTTAGTGTCAAAAGATTATCAATTTATACTACCTTGTCTTCAAAAGTTAGGATCTTTATTTTGTAAATTAAATAGGATCATTACATAGTTAAATTTACAATTTTGAAGGAATTAGTATTGTAGACTTACATTTTCCTTCAGATGTTTAGAAAAAAGCAGCTATTGTATTTAGGATGATATATATTATTTTTATTGTTGATTCCTTGTTCTCCACTCCTTACCTGGTCTTACAATATCTATCTGTTAGATTGAACCCTTCCTTTTGCTTTCATAGTCACCATCCTGGTCATAATTAACTCTGCCAGGATTGCTCTTAAACTGGCTTCTAACTTCTTTAGTCTCTTCTTAATATAGCCAGCAGATTATTTATCTTCATATGTCACTTTCAACATACCTCTCCACACTCAAGAATATACAGAGGGTCCCTCCCTCTTTTCCTGCTTTATCAGAACTAAGCTCCTAACCATAGTATATACGGTTTTCCCCCTAACTTAACACCACAGCCAATCAATACCTTTTTCATTCTCTTGCTGCATAAGACCCATTTTTCTAAATTTACCTCCAATTGTATTATAATACGTTCTTGCTACCCACAACTCCACTTAGGTTGGTTTCTATATGGCATTCTGTATATGATTTATCTATTTCCATCTTAAGTGGTTTCTTTTTTTCTTCATCAACTGATGCCAATCATTTCTCTCAAGACTAAGATCAAGACTCACTCAGGAAAACTTCCCTGGCTCACATAGTCCCACTGCCTAATCTTTTTAAGCATTGGATGTAGGTAGAGCTCAGGATTTAGTTGATATCCATTGACACAGTCATATCATTGTTAAATGACAGCCATTGTTTAAATAATAAATACCTTTTTTCAACTTGGTAAGTAGTTACTGATCTAAAATTACGTGCCCTAAGTTTTCTTGTCCACCCACTTATCCTGAATACTCCAGCTCCTCTCTCAGGACCTTCTACTTCTCTACTATGTAACTACTGGCATAGCAGGGGGCTTCTGGACCCCACACTTGAACGTTGACTGGCATACATTCTGATTGGTTGGCTTGTGCCACACAAGTTGTTAAATAGTTTAAAATTACCATGCCTGGGTATAATTACTCACTGAGTTGAGAACACTGTTCTATACTATATACTCCTTGAGGGCCAGGATTATGTCATACTCATGTTTGTATCTCTAATGCTTGGTATAATGCCTGGCAATCACCAATAGAAGTTTGGGGAAGGAAGAGAGGGAGGGAGGGAAGAAGGGAGGGATGAAGGTGTGTGAAGGATAAGGGTGGGAGCCAGGGAGAAGGGTGGGAACCAGGGAGAAGGGAGGGAAAGAGGAGAAAAAGAAGTTCAAGACAGGTCTATAAGGCCACTGCAGATTTCCTTCTCCTCCAAATCACATGTAACAGTGCCTAGGCTCTCCATGCATGACTGGTGGCAAGGCTTGGTGACTTCTCTCTAACCTAACTTCTCTTCTCCTTCAAAGGAATTATGCTCCTTATTTTTTTTTTTTCTATCATAGGTAAATGAATCTTTTTCTCACATGTATTCCGTTACCATCTTGTGGCTATTGTTAGAAACCTTAGGAAATACCTGTATCCTTATATATTCCCTTTCCTTCTTTAGTTCCATTTGGTGACAAAGAGAAATTTCAACTCTGGTCATGTAGGGTGATAAACACTGGTCATAGAGTAATGGTAATGACAAAGTTCCTTCAAGGAAAAGCACTTGTCAGTTCTTCCCACCATTGTTTCTTTATTCTCTCATTCCTCCAGTAGACTATAAGTTTCCTTTTCCCCATATATTCTCCATACATGCTTACCTATTCCCAATGCCTAGAGCAGTGCCTGACACACAGTAGAGATCCTCAATAAATACCTATTGGATGAGTGAATGAAAATATATATATATATGATTTTTGGTTAAAATAAAGGTACCTCAAAGGTCACAAGTGCTCTTGAAATAGATCCCCTTCAGAATCTCTATAGAAATCTCCATCTATCTGCTTTAAAGAGGCTCTTTCTCAAGCTTCAGTGTTCAAAATATGTCAATATATTTTATAAGTCTAAGAATCATATTTAGGCCACACACGGTGGCTCACTCCTGTAATCCTAGCACTCTGGGAGGCTGAAGTCGGTGGATTTCCTCAGCTCAGAAGTTCAAGATCAGCCTGAGCAAGAGCAAGACCTTTTCTCTAAAAAAAAAAAAAAAAAAAAAAAATAGCCTAGCACTGTGATGGGCACCTGTAGTCCCAACAAGAAGACTGCTTGAGCCCAAGAGACTGAGGTTGCTGTGAGCTATGATGCCACAGTGCTCTACTCAGGGTGACAAAGTAAGATTCTGTCTCAAAAAAAAAAAAATCATTTTTATTTTCTAATTTTTGTCTGATTATATTAAACGCTTTTGCCTTCTACTATATTTTCATAGCAAACATACAGACATAATTTTCACCTACTGTATTGTGAATTAAATGGGTTTCTCTTGGCAAATCTATAAATCCAATCCAGCATTTATTTATAATGTTCCTGTTGGTAAAATGTGTTCTAACTTTGAAACAATCATCTTATAAACTGCTTTTGAAATGTAATCAATTTAAGTTTCCAGAGTTTCTGTATTGAGTCTGGACTTTATTATTAGAAGATGGTTTATGAATTGTAAGTACTTTTCAGTTCCCCTCTTAGTAAATGCTTTATCTTCCCCTCCTGAGGGCAGGGATTGTAATTTTCTACTTTTGTTCACTCCTTCATGGTGTTTAGTACTCAGTAACTACTTGTTGAATGAAGGATTTGATCTCAATGCAAAATACTACATGAGATGATGAGCCTAGAAGACAATGTTTTACATTTTGCAGGCAGCGAAGTATCAGGGGTTCAATGCATGCAGTGGAGTCATGTTAGCGATCACATTTTGTTTAGGCTTGTTAATCATTCCTCCTTGTCAAAATTTTACACATGAGGCTGATTTTAAAAGGCAACACTACAGAACAATAAATCATAATTGTAAAAGCATCAGCAGCACTGGTTTAAAATACTTCATTCTTCATTAATTATATGTTCTCTCTTCCCCATAAATTCATCATGAGGGAGGATCATGAACTCTTATATAAAGAATGTAATTTGGGTTTAGAAGTTAGGAAGTGAAATGCTAGTGCTTATTTCAGGACCTTTTCCAAATTTGAGACTAAGGAGTCTAAAGAGAAACAAGCCAGGAAAACTTTTATTTTTGATCAGGGAACAGAGAAATTCAGACTCTTGTATAGTGCACTGCTCCCTTCTGTGACAATGCATTAACAATACCCAGATCATATTTCTTACCCTGAATGATAGTTACACGGGCATTTAGTTAGTAGTTACATTTAAACTGAATATATGTATTTTATACATTTTTTTCTGTACTTATGATATATTTTACAACCAAATGAAAGATACTTTAATGGAAAATCTGGTTCAAAGAGGGAAATGTATCAATACTTCACATTGATTCAAAATCAAGAGCCAAGTATAAATCATTCATTTTTTTTTTTTTTGCAAGTTGGCATTCAGAAAGCAATAATGGTTAACATTTAAATACAATGTTTAAGAAATATTGACATATGCATTTGAAAGGAAGTATCCCTTGGAAAATAAAACTGGTGCTTTTCAGTATTAAAATATAAAAACCTAACCAAACAAAATGTTTTGCCTAGCTTAAAAAGACTTCTTGAAAGGGTGCTTTAAGGTCCACCTGAAGACTTTTGTCCCATGGTTCAGCACTTCTCTGGAATCTTGGAGGTGTTGTAGAATCAAAGCTGAGAGCACTCCAAAAAGCGAGCTGTGTAAGCTGAGAAACCCTACTCAAAATACCTAGTTGTAAAAGTTGGTATTTTTCAGGGAAGAGTTACTTTTCTCTTAAAGTTTATTCATTTTCAATGATTTTTGTCTCTGTGTATTTGTGTGTACAATGTAATTGTGGTTTTCATGTAATTGTTTTTTTCTAACCAGCAATAGTGTAAACTTTTTGAGGATAGGGATAATCTATTGTCTTGCTTTCATGCTCCCTGCATGGCCTAGCTCTGTGTTAGTCACCTAATACTTTTGCTTGATTTGCAAATGCATGCATGTCACATTATGATAGCTTGTGACTCCTTCATCTCAGTCTTATTAACCACTGTACACCCAAAAGAATGTGCTGGAGGATATAAGGATCACAATCTCCTCTTTCGAAATGTATATGATCTGGAGGCAGTTATAACCATTAATTGTAAATTTTAGTTTTTGTCCTAGGTACAATTAAAATTACTGAAATATAAAATTGAAAGCATAATGTGTTGGAAATTTTTTAAAATATTACTCATTCTACAGATATTCAGGTTAAGTTGATTATTTGGTATTCTAATCTTACTAAAAAAAAAATACTCAATTTACTATAACTATGGCCTTATGCCTAAAATAAAAGCATGATACAATATTTGAGAAATATTTCTTTACATTCCTATTACTGGAAGTAGAAACTGATTTACTGTACACAATCTTTTTGTGAATTGAAAGTCTAATATGTTAAAATTTAATCATCATTTGTCTCATTTTGCAATGATACAAATTGCTTTTTGCAACTGTATTGCAATACATCTTTAACTTTTAGATATTTCCATTTAGCTTCATTTAAGTATCACTATTTCAAGAGGATTGTACATGTGTGATTTATTTGTTTTACAGTTTCAAGTACTCACCCTAGCATACCACATACTAAAAAGTGAAACTCCTTTAATCCCTCATGTCTCCTCAGTAACTAGTTGACCTGCCTTTTAAACTTTATTATGCAATAATAGAACCAGTATTTCATAATGTCCACAATATTGATCTTTAATAATATAAGGAGAGATCTACAAAGAACACTGTACTAGAATTCAGAAGAAGTGAGTTCTAGTCCCATTTCTGCCATATACTAGCCCTGTGATCTTAAATAGGTCATTCAATCCTAATTTACTCTTGAAAGATGAGACATTAGGGCCAGGTGGTTTCTAATATTTCTGAGACAGGTATAAAGAGGACAGGAATGTACCCTCTAGTTTCTATATATTCAGATTGTCCTTACTATGAACCATTTGCTAAGAGAAATCTTTACTGTGTCCTCTCAGCAAAAATATGAACAATTGAGCGTCTTAAAATATTAAACTACAAATTTGTTTTCATACCTTTTTTTTCATTTATTCAAAATTATCAATTATAAACCAGATATGTTCCTGATAGTGTTCTAGATACTGCAGATGTAGCAATGAATGAGAAAGGCAAGGTCTTTACTCTTATGGTATTTATATTCTATGAATAGTAGGTGGTAGCCAAGTAAATAAACATAAGAAAATATCAGGTCATGACAAATTCTGTGAAGAATATAGAACTGGGTGATAGGATGGAGAAATGAACAGTACTAAGTGTTCAGAGAAGGTCTCTTTTAAGGAGAGAACTTTGTTCTGAGATTCAAATGCCAAGAAGGAACTAGCTATGTAAAGATCAGATGAAGAATTTTAGGCACAGATACAGAAAGTCCAAGCACATAAAAGCAGGTGTGAGCTTCAATTGCTGGAGGAACAAAAAGGATGCCAGTGCACTGAGCACAATGCCGTCAGAGAACCAAAGACCTCATCAGGGAGGTGTTTATAGGTCAAGTTGAAGAGTCTGAAATTTATTCTAGGTGCAATGGGCAGCAATTGGAGAGGTTTTATCAGGAGAATGACATGATCTGCTTTATGTTCTAAAAGGGCATTCTGCCAGGAATGGATTAACAAGCTGTGGTATATGTATACCATGGAATATTATTCAGCCACTAAAAAATGTGGAGACTATACATCTTTTGTACTAACTTAGATGGAGGTGGAACACATTCTTCTTAGTAAAGCATCACAAGAATGGAGAAGCAAGAATCCAGTGTACTCAATTTTTATATGAGGACAATTGATGACCTAGTTACATGGTGAGGAGTGGGGGATTGGGGGAGCAGAGAGAGGGAAGGAGGGAAGGGAATAGGGGGTCATGGTGTTTGGCACACCTCTTGGGGGAGGAACACTTTATAAGAGGGACTTTGCTAAACAAATGCAATTAGTGTAACCTGGATCTTTGTACCTTGAGTGAATCCCCAACAATAAAAATAAATAAATAAAAGGGCATTCTGGCTGATACTTGGATTATAGATGGCTGGCAGTAGAATCTGGAAGACCAATATGTTAGTGTTCCAGATAAAGATGGATTAGATGATGATGGTAGTGGAGGTAGAGATAAGTAAACAAACTTGGGATGTATTTGGACAGTATAGAACATGGAGAAGAATTTAGAGTGTGAGGTGTTGACAGGGGTGAATCAAAGTTAATTCCTAGGTGTTTGGCATGGATGGATTTAGTGAAGTTCTTATGAACTTAAGCATTTTTATGGAAAATAGAACTCACTGAACATTAAACTATGAACTCCATTATTTATCTTTTAGACACATGTGATTTTGTATACATTAGTTCCCCCGTTATGCAGTTTCTCTTCCTGCAGTTTTAGTTACCCATGATCAACCATATCAGAAAATATTAATTAGAAAATTCCAGAAACAAATTGTTCATAAGTTTTAAATTTCACACCATTCTGAGTAGCATGTTGAAATCTTGTGCCATTCCACCCCATCCCTCCTGGGTTGTGAATCGTGCCTTTGTCCAATATAGACAGGTTGTCTATGCTCCCCATCAGCTAGTGGCTTAGTTCCTATCTCAGTGATCAGAGGAACATGCTATGTTCAAGTAATCCTTACTTGACTTAATAATGGCCCCAAAATGCAAGAGTAGTGATGATAGCATATTGTTATAACTGTTTTATGTCATTATTAGTTACTATTGTTAATCTCAATTTATAATTTAAACTTTATAAAATGTATGGATGTATAGGAAAAAACATAGTGTACATAGGATTCAATACTATCCTCAATTTTAGGCACTCACTGTGGGTCTTAGAAAATATCCCCTATGGATAAGTGGGGACTACTGTAGCTATCATCCCTTAAGCAGAATGTTTGAATAGTTTGATGCAGTCAGTCCTCAGGATGGGAGAGGATATTTGCAGGTTATGTATCTGACAAAGGTTTGATAACCAGAATCTACAGAGAACTCAAACTTATTAACAAGAAAAGAACAAGTGACCCCATCTCACTGTGGACAAGAGATTTGAATAGAAGCTTCTCTGAAGAAGACAGGTACACGGCCTACAGACACAAAAAAATGCTCATCATTTTTAATCATCAGAGAAAGGTAAATCAAAACCACTTTGAGGTATCATCTAACTCCAGTAAGAGTAGCCCACATCACAAAATGCCAAAACTATAGATGTTGGCGTGGATGTGGAGAAAATGGAACACTTCTGCACTGCTGGTGGGAGTGAAAACTAATACTTTCCTTTTGGAAAGAAGATTGGAGATTTAATAAGCCCTGTGCATGAGGCGTATGCAGACACACCTGGGGATCCTCGTAGCAATCTTGCTACTAAAGTATAATGTGAAGACCAGCAGTGAGGTGCTGCTGGACGACACAGTGCCGCTGTTGTCAAGGCGAGCCAGAGACTGTAGTCCCACACGGGACCTCCATAAGAGATGCACCGTGACCAAGATTGGCACCTGCCCAGACGTCCGTAAGAGCTGCGCTGTCCAGACCTCCATAAAAACTGCATGGAGACCGCGATTGGCACCCGCCCGGGCCTCGGTAAGAGCTGCCCTGCGACCCCACACCCACGCCCGCCAGGCCTCCGCACGCCCTGACCAGGAACTGTGGGAGCTGCACAACCCCACGTCCTCCCTCCTGTACCCTCCCTGTCTCCAAACTGGCACGCTCATCTGGCCAGGAACTCCCAGAACTGTGTGCACCACCCCGCACCCTGTTGCTGGATCCGGCTGTGTCACACTCTGGAGCTGCTTCCACAACCAGAACTCCCTGGCTGGGGCAGCCCCCAAGGAACTCACAGGGTCACTCCCTACAAAGATCCAGCAATAATAGAGTGATCCTGCTGGGGTCTAATCTTGGAGAGACACCTCCCCAACTCTGAGGACGGCCAGAGGCAATGGTGCAAAACAAACATGAAGCGAAATCAACAGAAAAACTCTAGAACTGTGAATAATCAGAGTAGATCAACTCCCCCAAGGATCAATGGGGCAGACACAGCACAAGATCCCATGCACAAACAAATAGCTGAGATGTCAGAAATCAAATTCAGAATCTGGATAGCAAATAAGATCAAATTAGAATTCTAAGCCGTAACCCAA
>CAUYPK010169378.1:0-17154 GCA_963574355.1 Loris lydekkerianus
AAAGAAAGAAAACAAAAAACACCAAAGTCACCACAGTTTAACTCCCCAACTGCAACCCAAGTTCCGTGGGGGGGCCCGGGGTGGGGTGGGGGGGGGGGGTGGGTGGGGGGGGGGGGGGGGGGGGGGGGGGGGGTGTGGGGGGGGGGGGGGGGGGGGGGGGGGTGGGTGGTTGGGTGGGGGGGGGGGGGGGGGGGGGGGGGGGCGGGGGGGGGGGGGGGGGGGGGGGCCCCCGGGGGTGGGGGGGTTGGCACGGAGGGGGCCGGAACGGAGTGGAGGCAGGTCCGAGGCCGCAGGGGAGGAGGTAGGCGATGGAGGTAGGGGAGAGGCAGGGCTCGGAGGGGAGGTGCGGGAGGGGGCGGGGCGGGGCGCTCCGGGGCGTGTACACTTGCTCCGCGACACGCGCTCTCGGCCACAGCAACTCGCTCCAAGTTCCCTCCCTCGCGCTTTGGAAAAGCTGCCTGCGCGCTCCCACTCGGTGCAGACCGGATCCTCGCGGCGGCCGCCGGCTGGGGCCCTGTCCGCTCGTCCCGCGGCCCGGCAGCGGCGACGAGGGGACTCGGCGGCCCCTGCGGCCCGCGATCGGCCCTGGGTCCCTTGCGGGCCCCGACTGTCCCTCCTCGCGGTCCCCTGGCTGCACCGCCGGGAGCCGGGGAGCGCGGCCGAGGTAAGCCCGGGCCGGGAGGCGGGAGGGAGACCGCCGGGTTGGGGTCCGGCGCCGGTGGTCGCGCCGCGCCCGACTGCGGACAATGCAGATGGCGGCACGGGCCGGGAGGCGGGGGGCGAAGCCGGGTCTGCGCCCGGCCGGCCCAGGACTCGGTCTCCCACGGCCCGGGGGCCTCGCTGGCCCGGACGGACCGGGCCGGCTTCCCGGGCGGCCGGCGGAGGAGACCCTGCGCGCGGGGCTGGGTGGGGAGGCGGGGCCGGGCCCGGGAAGCGGCCGCGGGGCCGAGCTGGGGTGGGCTCCGCGAGGAGGGGCCGCCGGGGACGGGCTTCACTCGGCCACCGCTCCTGGCACGGTCTCCCAGCTGGGTGCTGAATACTTGGGGAGTGTCAGTATTTCGCAGCCCCTGGCTGGGAGTTACTGCGAGAAATGCAGATTCCGAGGCTCGCAAAGTTTGTGTTTGGTTACCAGCTCTTGCTGTGGCCTCAGTTATCTCTACTTTCTTTGAAAGCATTCCGATTTGAAATGGAATTGGATTCTTGGCTCACTCGTGCCCCCATCACCCAGCGGAACTCCTAACATGGCAACCAAGCGCGTGCAGGCTGTGGGTAGCCCCGAACCTGCCGCCCAGCCGGTGCTCCCTGTTATCAGCGCGGGCGCTGCTCCGTGTAAAGGGCAGCGACGGGTCTACCCTAGTTGGCTCATGGAGAAGGAAGCAGAGATAACTGTGCCGTGTGCTTAAATTTCTCTGGAAAGGGAAAAGAAAAACTGAAGCCAGGCTTTTTAACCCTTTCAAGTTGTTATTTAAATGTACTGAGCCACAAAATAATATAGGCAGGGCTTCTTTGCTGCCTAAGATATGGGCAAATTCTGAGTTCTTCCTTACAGCCAAGTTATGTCCTTTCCAAAATCTGGCACACATCTGTGACAACATTGAATGGCTCGTGTTGCAAGGACTGCAGACTAATCTTTTTAAAAAGGGAATGTAATTGTAGAGTAAGCATTTTTAAAGGATGAATAGTCTGACTTCCATTTTCTTCATTTCCCTTGTTGATGTGGGAGATACTTATTTAATGTTTTCCCCCAATTTACATTGATAGTCATTGCCAGGAAGATACCTGTGTAAATTTCTTGTACTTACTTGGGCGCATCATAACCCCTGGTCATTCAGCGAGCTGTTTATTAAGCATGACTATTTTAGCATAAGGGCTAGCTAGTTAATAGTAAGCTAGAATTCTTTGGAGATAACGTCCCATTTCTTTACCTGGTGGTATTTATTCTGCAGCATTACCAGGGACTGTACACTGTAATGGTCACTAACAGAGGTGGTAGTGTTTTGTCAGCCTGGCAATCTGTAAAGTGCTTAGAACAGTGCCTGGCATGTAGTTCTAGGTTAGTCTAGGCTAGTATTAGCCTTCATTTGTATTAATACATGTTTTTGTTTGTGTGTGTTTGAAAAATGGTTGTTTTGATTTTTTTTTAAACCCAGATCATTTAAATCATGGTATATTTTAAGTCTGTGGTTTAACTTTATATCAGGATGGAGGTGGGGTTGTTGTTTGGCTCATGAATGACAAGCTTCTCTTACATCCTTATGCACACGAGGGCTGATTTTAGTCTATCTTATGTAGTAGATCTGTCTTACACACAGACGTGTCCTAGGTGTAGGAGACCTAATTAGCCTCAAGGACTTCATTGTCCAAAAAGAGGCCCAGACATTAGGAAACACCTGGGCTCTGAACCCCATGTTGACCCCGTCCCACTCTCTTATTCTTTAAGTTTATTTAGATACGTATTTCCAATTACTACCCCAAAGAACAGTGTTGGCATGGCAGAGTTAAGTAACTCCCACTATGTTAAAAAGTAATGAACGAGAAATATATCTACGGTATAAACATCAATCAGAGCATATAATTCTTGATGGTAATTTAAAGTCTTTTGAGTGAGATTTATAGTCTAACTAAGAAAAATTAAAACTATTGTACTTACTTGCCATGTGTCAGTAACCAAAAGGTTGTGTGTACTATTTAAATATTTTAAATGATTGTCAGGAATTTACTCTTATTTCAAGTTTTCCCTACCTCTTTTATCTTTGAAGTGACATCTTTTTTCCTTCCTGAATAACTTAGCCACCCGCAGTGGGGGGGTGGGGGGGGGTTTGCATTAACTCTATTGTGGTGCAGGCACAGTGGCTTGGCAGTAGGTGGTGCTGTGGATAATCCTGGCAGAGGAAAGGTTTATATGGTCAAGGAGAATCAGAGGGATTGATTTAGCAATCCCATTGTTTGCCCTCTCCAAAGCCTACTCAACACCCAGACACTATCAATAACTTTTTTAGAAATAAAGGTTTTGTTTGCTTTTATTTAGGGAAAAAGTTTGCCCTTTGTATTTTCAACATTTTTAGATGATTTACCACATGATCCCGGGTGTTAGACAATAATAACTTTGCAAGCAAAGTTAGTCAACTGTACTCTTTACTTTTATTTTCCCCTACTAGAGCCAGATGGATCTATCGAGCCTAGAGGATCTCCAACTAACCTGGACTTTTTTTTCAGTACTTTTAGGAGAGGGAAACAAATGATAAGAAACCTACTTAGATCATAAATTTATTTATGGACACAACTTCTGAGGCTTAATTCTCATTTATTCTGATGTTCATCACTTTTCTGGCTCCTGATATAAGGCAGTGAAAATTATTGAGGATGAAGACTCTGAGGCTTTGCAAAGTCATGACTCATCCAAGAAAAATATATTCATTCAGTGCAGACACCAAGGCTAGAGAGTGCACTCAGAAAAAGGATTTTCTGGTTTATAATAAGTTACCTCCCAGGATGGGCTTTGGGACAGGCGTGGTCCTAGGCAGTTGAGAGCTGGTGCCTTCTTCCTCCAAGACGTGCCTGTGGGAGGTGAAGTGAAGTGACTTGTCAGAGTCACACAGCTGGTAAGTAGCTCTCTCTGTGTGTGCACTGGCACCGTGCTCACACCTGTGCACGTGGGTACAAGTTTCCAGAACCCATGGATCCTTCTACCACTTCATGAGGAATAACTTCAGCTGCGGGAGGTGTTGGCGTTGGCTACATTCTTTTCGGCTTTGGTACCAACAAAACTCTTCTATATAACTCAGTGGTGTGCTTCAGTATCAGGGTAGCATTTGGTCATCAGAGAGTCCAAAATAGAAGAAAGTAAGCCACTTTTGATTTTCAGGGGAAACCTCTTAAGATTTCACAACTCCTTTGTTAAAATGTTTGTTTTGTGAGTGTTGAGGAGAGGGATGGTGGGTTTAACTCTTTTAACTATGTGCAGTTTGATAAACCTGGCTTAGATTTTAAAGTAATAAAGAGTGCTGGTTTTGGCTTCCTTACTCAGGTGATTCTGGGGATAGTCACAGCTCCCTCTATGACCTTTGGGTTAAAGGGTGTTTATTCATTTTGACCCTTAAATACACCTGAGATTATGATGATTAATGAAACATTGGCTCCAACCCCCATTCTGTATATTCATTTTTTTAAATTTTATTTTAAGATTTAGCTGGAGCTTAATTTAACTTTTTAAAACATGGTCATTCTTTTCTTGTGTTGAAAACATTACAGAGATACAAAGAAATAATTTTTGGGAATTGTTAAGAGGAAAACAATTTTTAAATTGCTTGTTAAATTAGAAGCTTTGCCTGTATCTTAATTATCTGCAATTAACTGTCTGGGACATTCACCAACAATGAAAAATTAAATTTCCTATGACTATTCTTTGTGCCCAAAGCGTTTATCAAAGAATCTAAACATGGCATTGATTTTGGACTTTGAAAAGGATAAATTTGTCTTTTCACTCTGAGATATCACCTAACCCCAGTAAGAATAGCCCATATCACAAAATCCCAAAGCTGCAAATGCTGGTGTGGATGTGGAGAGAAGGGAAGTCTTTTGCACTGCTGGTGGGATTGTGAACTAATGCAGCCTCTATGGAAAGAAGTACGGAGAATCCTCAAAGAGCTAAAAGTGAATCTGCCATTTGATCCCACAATCCCATTTCTAGGCATCTACCCAGAAGAAAACAGATCACTTTATCACAAGGACATTTACACTATAATGTTTATTGCAGCTCAGTTCACAATTGCCAAAATGTGGAATCGTGACCTAAGTGCCCATCCACCCATGAATGGATTAACAAGCTGTGGTATATGTATATCATGGAATACTATTCAGCCATAAAAAGATGGAGACTTCGCATCTTTTATGTTTACCTAGATGGTGTTGAAGCACATTCTTAGTAAAGTATCACAAGAATGGAAAAACAAGCATCCAATGTACTTGATACTAATATGAAACCAACAGAAAAACAACTACACGCCTACACAAGGAAAAAACACAAATATATTCAAGTGAGGGGAAAGTGGAGAAGAAGGTGAGGAGGTAGAGGCTTGGTAAACTCTCACCTAATGTGCACAGTGTGCCTTCATTTAGCAAGTACACAGCACACCCCCTAAATGAAGAGCTCAACCACAACTTGAACTTTGCCTTAGAAATGCAAACAATGTAACGTAATCATGTTTACCCTCCTACTAATCTGAAATAAAAAATAAAAAGGATGGCTCAGCTCCCCCAGCACAGTGGTTACCGTGCCAGCCACATGTACTGAGGTTGGCAGTTCGAACCTGGCCTGGGCCAGCTAAACAATAACGACAACAGTGAAAATAAATAAATGAATAAAAAGGATAAGTTATGGGATAATTTACATGGAAGATTTTGGAGAATAGTTGTAGGAAATTTGGTTTTTCGTTGTTGGTGAATGTCCCAGACGGTTAACTGCAGATAATTAATATATAGGCAAAGCTTCTTCACTGTTGTAAAACTTACCCTGTTCATCTTGTTTTTAAACAACTTGAATTTGTTTCTGACTGATCCTTTTGTGATATAAAATTAGTGAAGTTAAACCATGCATATGGCTATTTTGAGACCTTACGTTTTCTCCTACTTGTGAAGAGAAGAACTGAGTGGGATTTTTACAATTTTTAACATTTTGTAGTTTTAGTCCCAAAAGGAGACTGACATAAGAATCCGGCATTCAAAGTTATAAGCCTGTGTGTGTGTGTTTCTTTAAAGGAAGCCTTAGAAAGTGAAGCAGATTACTTCCTCTTTTTCTAGTATATTTGGTGATAAAAATACTGAACATGGGAATGATTAAACACTTTTAAACCGGTGCTAAAGATAAGATTTAAAAATTGTAAACACTGTAGAGAGAAGTTCAAAAGTGAATACCTGAACAAAAGGAAGCTGTGTCATTTTGGCAGACAGATTTCTGGAAGAATTATAAGAATCCTGTGGTATGTTTTACACATCAGGGCAAGATCAATTGGTTTTGAAATTGTGCAGTTCCAGATAAGGCTTTTAAAAATGCAATTCACAGGCATACAGGAAATTTTTGAGTGGTTATGTTGTAATACGGAACATTTTTGTTCCCTCATATTTCCACTAGAAGTTTGTTTCATCTTTTCAATTGTCTTTTTCAGGAGGAATCACAGATATGCTTCAAAATGATCATTTTTGCAAATGATTTTTTTTTTTGTCCCCTTAACTAGAATTTAGTATGCAAAAGAATGTAGTTAGTAATTTCTTCTTTTATAATTATCATGTTAAACTGGTATTCTGTTATATGTATGTAGTAGCAGAAACAGACTGAGATGCACATGCTTCTTATTTTGCTCTGGCTTTTTAGAGGGTGTCACTTGTTTTGTTTTCAACTAAATGTCAGCTGAGCCCTAATTAAAGCCAGAGATGCCAGTTCATAGCACTGAACTTATTACATAAAAAACATGGTAGTACACACAGTAGGGGATTACAACCAGTATAAAAATGACTGATGACTTGGTAAACTGCACTGGGCCTCGCCCCCCTTACCCCACCCCTCCCCAGAAGCTGGAAGCACTGTGTTCTGACAGTGAACTTGGGGCCATCTCTGGCATCGCGATAGTGCTTAGTTGACATGCCAGACTGTGGGTTATTCTCCTGATTTCTGCTCCATTGTGTTAGTTATGGTATTAAATCTCGTTGTAATGACTTTTGTTGGTGCATTGATTTTGATGCTATTTGTATTTTTCAAAAGAAAATCATACTCATTTTAGAAATAAGAATATTTGTGTATTCTTTTCCAAGCTTTTGTTCTTCCTCAGTGTTTTATTTATTGACCACAGTCTTTAGTCAGTAAAATACAAAGACTTATCTTTAAACTCTTGAGTAGACACACCATCATTGTGGATATTATGTGAGAATATTTAGTCACACATAGTGCAAACTTGTTGGTCTGTTTCCTTTCCCTGGCTACCATAACACCATTTAAAAATAGTAGGAAATTGGGCACTCAGTAACGCTGGGAAATATTATACCAGTGAACCCTGATGGTACTTCTGTGTTTTGAGTACACAGTTAAGAGTAGGTGAATTGGGAGGTCCATTGTACACTTAACCGTGACTTGGAGACTTTTAAAAATCCCTTTAATCTATCCCTGGCTTGTGTCCTTCCAAATGATCATTAGTTAGAATGTTGTCATTTTTAAGAGTCTGATGTGTTTCTTCCCAGTAAATTTTGTTCTGGGTTAGTGACCAGGAGAGAAGAGGAGAGGCCATCATATCAATATTTAGTGTGACTAGTCACGCGTGCACGTCATAGCTTCTGCTGTTTGAGTCCAGCCTGCAACTGGAGCCGGGTGTGTGACCATAAACCGTTTTACGATGCTTTGGCTAAAGTGGCCACCATCTTTGAGGGGATAGACTGTCTGGTTACTTAGTTCTTTAATTTAATGAAGATTTTATTTTTTTCTTGTTCTTGTTCATGAATCTATATTTACTATGCTTATGGGGGGAGTCATATAAATATATATATTAGGTAGCTGAAATTTCTTTTAGGTAGTATTAGAGATGATTGATAGCCTGCTTGTATTGTTTGGCTTTAAATTAATTTTCTGTAGAAGTGATAAGAGTGCTACTCGTGTCACAGACCTTGTGTGTGTGTGTGTGTGTGTGTGTGTGTGTGTGTGTGTGTGTGTGAAGGGCGTGTGTGAAGTACAAGCATAGCACTGGCTGTGTTTTTCCAGTTAGAAGTGGCTCTGTTCTCACCTTTGGGACATGTTTAAACTCGCATGGCCTGACTTGCGTATTTGAATTCTCCTTAGAGGTATTTTTCCTTTTGGAATTCTCTAGGATGGGACGGAACTGTTTTGATCGTTTATCTCCTGTTCCAGAGTAATTTCCATGTGCAGCATTCTGCTGTTTAGGTGTGTGAGCGCCCGGCAGGGCCTTTCAGCACAGCACAGCACAGCACCACCTTAGCAGATACCTTTATACATCGGTGTCTGACATACTGAACCTTCTTCATTTTTCTTTAGATTTTTTGTTTTACAAGATAGTTTTAATTATTTACTTATACCTTGTATTAGTCTGGGTTCTACAGAGAACAAGACTAATTAAGATACACATGTAAAAAGAGATTTTATTATAAGGCATTGGCACACGTGATTCCAGAGACGGAGGAGTCCCACGATTGCTGCCTCCAGGCTTTGGCCCAGGAGGGAGTTCCTTTCTGTTTAAAGGAGCCCACTCCAGAGTGTTAAGACCTGGTTCTCCTTCAAGTCTGGCTTCTCTGGGAAGTCTTTCTCGGAAATGCTAGCAATGTCACACCTCTTCCTTCCTAACACTTCCTTCATTGATTCCATGATTGCTGCATTTTATGATGCATTCTTGGTTCTCTGAGTGGCTTTTCTGTTAGACAGTCTCCACAAACACACCTGAGCGATACTGTGGTTTGATTCCAGACTACAACAGTAAAGCAAATATGGCCATAAAGTGAGTCATGTGAGTTTTTTTGTTGTTTCTCAGTGCATATAAAAGTTATGTTTACTGTACTATAGGCTGGTAAGTGTGCAACAGCATTATGACTAAACAATGTGTGTACCTTCCACAAAATTTACTTATTGCTAACAATGCTAATGATCATCTGAGCCTTCGGGGAGTTGTAATCCTTTGCTGGAGGAGGGTCTTGCCTCAGTGTGGAGGGCTGCAGCCTGATCAAGGTGGTTGTTCCTCAAGGATGGGGTAGCTGTGGAGGTTTCTTAACATAAGACAACAGTGAGGTTGGCCTCATGGCTTGACTCGTCCTTTCACAAAGATTTCTCTGTAGTGTATGGTACTATTGATAGCATTTTACTTTAGAACTTCTTTCAAAATCGGAGTTAATGCTCTCAAACACTGCTGTTGCTTTATCAGCTGAGGTTGTGTAATAGTCTGAATCTTTTGTTGTCATCTCAACTGTGTTCACAGCATTTTCACTTCCTAGGAGTCGTTTTTATCTCAAGAAACCACCTTCTTTGTTCATCAGTAATGAGAAACTCCTCGTCCCTTCCAGCTTTATCATGAGATCGCAGCAATTCAATAAGTCTTCAGGCTGCACTTGTAATTCTAGTGCTCTTACGATGCCTACCCACCTCTGCAGCGATTTGCTCCACTCGAGTCTTGAACCTCTCAATCATCCATAAGGATTGGGATCAATTTCTTTGAAACTCCTGTTAATGTGGATATTTTGACTCTCTCCCATGAAGCACAAATGTTCTCAAAAGCATCTTGAATGGTAAATCCTATTCGGCGGTCTTGAGTTTACTGTGCACAGATCGGAGGAATCACTGTCTGTGGCAATTACAGCCTTCCAAAATGTATTTCTTTAATATTAGGTTATTAAGTATGCAGTGTCTGATTTCTTGAAGTATTAAGTTTGACAGTTGATATCCGTGACATTTCATTTTGGCACTTCTTGTTTTATTTTTTATTTTGAAGGTGCAACCTCATTCTTTTAAATGCACATTTTTGCTTTATCTTTCAAAACTTTTGTAGAGCAATTTTTGAGAGACCATGAATAAATCAAAAATTTGTGTTGTTTTCAAATATGAGTTCCATGGTTGAACCAAGGCGCGCAGACAGCTTGGAACATCACCAAAGTGTTTGGGAAAGATGTGGCTGATGAATGCACAGTAGGACGATGGTTTTAGAAGTTCTGTTCTTGGGATTTTAATCTTTAAAATGAGCCACGTGGTGACGTGAGACCAACGTGGAGAATGACGAGCTGAATGCTATGGTGAAAGCAAATCCATCTCAACCTACTACACATGAGTGAGCTGGCAGTAAGGCTTGACGTTATTCTTCCAGCAACCCTGGACCATTTGAAACAAATTACTAAGGTAAAGAAGCTGGATGGATGGGTTCCACATGAATTACCTAAATAAGCTTCAGAAGAGAAATCTGAAAGCTTCCTTCTGAAAGCTTGTCTTTCTTTGCTGTCACAATGTAAAGGCGAACCAGTTCTAGACCATATTGTTATGTGTGATGAAAGATGGATTCTTTCTAACAAGGATTCGGTAAAGATGAAGTGCTGAAACAAAGTCCCAGACTGAATATTCATCAGAAAACACTCCTTGTGTCTGTTTGGTGGTCCAACACTGATACTATCCACTACAACTTCATGAAACCTGTCGATTCTAGGAAGTTGATAATGGCAGATGTCTACTGCAACCAGATGGATGAAATGATGAGGATGCTTTTGATTAAGCTGCTGAGATTTGTCAATGGAACCAGACCAGTCCTCTTGCAAGACAATGCTTGATCACAACACTGTTGAAACTACAGAAGCTGGATTTGAAAATTCTTTCATTCACCGTATTCACCAGATCCGGCACCAATTGACTACCACTTCTTCCAGGCAAATTCCATCTGTGGAATTTGCTTTTTGCAATTTCATCACCATTGTCTCTCCAGGCTTCTTCCCTGCTGCCATAAACAAGCTCAGTAAGATGGCAGAACTGTGTTGATAATTTTGGTGCATACTTTGATTAATTGTACTGTTTCTTGTTTGAGGTGTAATAAACTACACTTTTGGTTCAAAATTGGATGTTTCATATTTAATAACCTTATAAATAAGATTTCAAAGTAAAATTTACTTCTTGCTTCTTGAGCTGCAGAATGGATGCTGTGTTAGCAGGCATGACAAGGACATTAAGCTCCCAGTACCTCTCCATCGGAACCCTCAGGTGAGTAGGTGCGTTGTCATTGAACAGTAATATTTTGAAAGGAATCTTATTCTCAGAGCAGTAGGTCTCAACAGTGGTTTAAAATATTCAGTAAACGATGCTGTGAACAGATACGCTGTCGTCCTCTTAGGAACAACAGACAGAGTAGATTGAGCACCGTTTTTAATGACCAAGCATTTTCAGAATTGTAAATGAGCATTGGCTTCAACTGAAAGTCACCAGCTACTCTAGCCCCTAACAAGAAAGTCAGCCTTTCCTTTGAAGCTTTCAACTTCTTCTCTAGTTATGAAAGTCTTAGATGGCCTCCTCTTCCAGAATAAGGCTGTTTGGTCTGCATTGAAAATCTGCTGTTTAGTGTATTCACTTTCATTAGTGACCCTGGCTAGGTCTTCTGGATAGTGTGCTGCATCCTTCTATCAGCTCTTGCTGGTCACCTTGCACTTCATGTTGTGGAGAGAGCTTCATTTCTTATCAGCCAGCGTCTGCTAGCTTTGACCTTTTCTTCTGCAGCTTCCTCACCTCACTCAGCCTTCATAGATTTGAAGAGAGTTAAGGCCTTACTTTGGATTAGGCTTTAAGGGACTGTTGTGGTTGGTTTGATCTTTAATTCAGATTGCTCAAACTTTCTATCAGCAATGAGGGTGAACCCCTCCTTTCCTTTCTCTTCCTCCCCCCCGCTTTTTTTTTTTTTAGTCTCATTCTGTTGCCTAGGTAGAGAGCACTAACCTCATCATAGCTCACAGCAACCTCAAACTCCTAGGCTCAAAGTAATCCTCCTTCCTCAGCCTCCTGAGTAGCTGGGACTACAGGCATGCACCACTACGTCTGGCTAACTTTTTTATTTTTTGTAGAGACCCCATCTAGTCTCCCTATTGCCGGTGCTTGCCTTGAAGTCGTGGCCTAGAATGATCCTCCCACCTCAGCCTCCCAAATTGTAGGATTTCCGGCATGAAATACAACATCTTGCTTCGCTTTCTTACTCATTTTTTATTGGAGTAGCACTTTTAATTTTCTTACAACTTTGTATTCATTGACTAACTTTTTTTTTTTCTTTTTCTTTTTTTTTTTTTTTTTCAGACAGATCCTTACTCTTTTGCCCTGGGTAGAGTGCCTTGATGCCATAGCTCATAGCAACCTCAAATTCCTAGGCTCAAGCAGTCCTCTTGCTTCAGTTTTTCTATTTTTAGTAGAGACGGGGTCTTGCTCTTGTTCATGCTGCTCTCAAACTCCTGAGCTCAAGCAATCCACCTGCCTTGGCCTCCCAGAGTGCTAGGATTATAGGCATGAGCCGTTGCCCCTGGACGATGGCTAACTTTGGCACAAGAGGCCTACCTTTTGGCCTGTCTGGGTTTGAGCATGCCTTCATGGCTAAGCTTAATCATGTCTACCTTTTGATTTAAACTGAGAGATGTGCAACTCTTTCTTTCACTTGAATACTTAGAGGCCATTCTAGGGTGGTTATTTGGTCTGATACCAATATTGTCGTGTCTTAAGGAATGGAAGACAGAGAGAAAGAGAGAGACGGGGGAATGGCCAGTTGATAGACCAATAAGGACACACACAACATTTATTCATTAAGTTTGCTATCTTGTATCATGTGATTTGTTATGCCCCCAAACGACTATCGTAGTAACATCAAAGATCACTGATCACAGATCACGATAACAGACTCAATGTTAGTAATAATGAAGAAGCTTTTAATATTGTGAGAATTGCCAGTGACACAGGGGCCAGAAGTGAGCACATGCTGGTGGAAAAATGGTGCCAGTTGACTCACTTGAAGCTGAGTGGCCCCAGAACTTCATTTTGTGAAAAACAGTAATGTTGAAGCAAGATCAAAGTGCAATAAAAAATGAGGTTTGCTTGCGTATTTCTCCATGGTGAGTATTGTCTACAGAAGGAAAATGGTGCTATCATTGGGACCCCTTCCTCTCCACTTTGTGTGGTCTCTATAAGGTGCACATGGAGCCGACCTTGATGTCCACGAGAAACTCTTACGAGAAACTCTTACATCCGTAAGGACTGAGTCTCCACTTTATGGTTTCTCCCCAGCACAAGTTGTACTCAAGCTGAAAGTCATTGCAGTTACTTTGTATATAATTTCATCTGAATTACGGTTTTTACTCCTATTTGATCTTCGGATTTCAACCAGGTAGGGAAGTGTTTTGAAACTTGAAAATGTATATTTGTTGGTTTCAAGATATTTATTTGATGTGATGGTAGATACCATCTATTCCTTAACACGGTGACTCTCAGGAGGCAACTGAGCACTCTGTCATTTTCCCAAAAAATAGCTATTCACACCTGAGTTTCCCTCCATTAGCACATGTAAGCAGTCATGATAATGATAATGATTTTATTGAGAGGCACATCCTTACATAGTGTTCACTGCAGCCCTCAGCTCTGCTCTCTGTTTGCGTGATGTCTCTGCAGCCTGTAGGTGACATAGTTGCTGCATTTCTGCTCATGTGCTGCTTTAATTTTGCTTGCTGAGACAGTTGGCTTCCAGTGCTAAGGAACTGAGCAGTGCCATGTAACTAACTGACTCATTTCTCCACACGTTCACTTTTAGGCTTCCTTGTCTGTCTTGTTCAGGCCTTCCTCTGGTCTCCTGTGTCCCGCTTGTTGGTTTGAGACTGGGACTAGAGCACTCACAGGCAGCAGCTTGGTTCAAGGCCCAGGGGGCCGTGACAGCATGGGTGGCTACGTGATCAGAGGGGTGGCCAAACCCCTGGGAGGAGTTTTACCTAGAAACCTGACCTTCTAAGGTGAAACTGGCTGAGTCCAAGTGTATGTTAGAAGTGCGCCAAGGACATTTCACCACAAGGACGTGACCGCAGCACTCAGTTCAACTCCTTCCCTGCCCCATCAACTAGTGCTGGGATCACTCGAGAGACACGGCCATGACTTGCAAGGCAGCTTTTGTCTGTGCTCATAGATTTTTTTAACAGATTAGTTGAAGCTCTGTGGTCTAATGAAATAATAGTTTACGAGTCATGGAAAGCTTGCATTTGTTAATTGTAAATGAGACGTAATAAATGTACGTGTTTATGGTATATAGTATGATATACACAGTGTATGATGATCAAACTAATTAGCATATACATTACCTCCAACATTTACCTTTTCTTTGCATTGGAGACCTTCAAAATCCTCTTTTCTAGCTGTTTGAAAATATATAATGAAGTATTGTTAGCTGTAGTCACCCCAAATGCTATAGAATGCTCCTGATTTCTCCCGTCTAGCTGTAGTTGTCTAGGGAAAGGGATGAATTCTTCCTCCTGCATCTGAGCTCAAACTAACACTGGCTTTGTGCCCAGCAAGGGGGAAAGGCCTCCTCACCGCAGGGGCCGGGGAAAGGCCTCCTCACTGTAGGGGGAAGGGCCTCCTCACTGAAGGCAGAAGACAGGCCCACGTCCCGCAGCCTGTGCTCCTCCCCGCTCAGGTCAGCAGTTCCCTAGAACCTGAGTCCTCTTTGAAAGCCCCTCATCTATCCGATGCTGAAGGGTCTCACCTTCCCGGCTCCACTCTGGATTCCTGGCATAGCCCCTCTAAGCTCAGGCCTTGGTCATTTTTTTCCTCCTCTCTGCTCTCCCTACCTCTGCCTGAATAAAAATGAAAACAGAAGACACCATCATATCTTTATGATATTCAAGTAACACGAATGCAAAGGCATAAAATGTATCTCTCCTGACCACAAGACTCTGAGACCTGATGGAGGGACGTGAATCATGTTCCCAGCAGAGTCTTGGGAATGTTTGTTTTAACCTTAAAGCTGTCTGCCACTCCAAGAGTAGTTTGTATTTAGAGATCAAAGTGAATGGTTTCTCAGGCACTGAAGCAGTTTGCAGATGGAATTGAGCTACCACAGTTGGTAATGTTCTGAGAGATTGTAGAGAATTCAGGAGGTTCTGGAATCAAGGTGAATGCCAAGGCACCAAGAGATACGAGACCTGCCCAGCGTGGGCACCGTGTGGGCAGAGTGGGCACGTGTGGACACAGTGTAGATGCGTGTGGGCACAATGCGAGTGCGTGTAGGCACTGTGTGGGCACAGCCTGAGCACTGTGGGCACAGTATGGACATGTGTGGGCACAGTATGGACATCTGTGGGCACAGTATAGATACGTGTAGGCACAGCCTGAGCACTGTGGGCACAGTGTGGACACGTGTGGGCATAGTATGGACACGTGTGGGCACAGTATAGGCACGTGTAGGCACAGCCTGAGCACTGTGGGCACAGTATGGACATGTGTGGGCACAGCCTGAGCACTATGGGCACAGTATGGACACGTGTGGGCACAGTATGGACATCTGTGGGCACAGTATAGACACGTGTAGGCACAGCCTGAGCACTGTGGGCACAGTATGGACACGTGTGGGCACAGTATGGACACGTGTGGGCACAGTATAGGCACGTGTAGGCACAGCCTGAGCACTGTGGGCACAGTATGGACACGTGTGGGCACAGTATGGACACGTGTGGGCACAGTATGGACACGTGTAGGCACAGCCTGAGCACTGTGGGCAGAGTATAGGCTCGTGTAGGCACTGCCTGAGAACTGTGGGCACAGTATAGGCACGTGTAGGCACAGCCTGAGCACTGTGGGCACAGTATGGACATGTTTGGGCACAGTATGGACATCTGTGGGCACAGTATAGACACGTGTAGGCACAGCCTGAGCACTGTGGGCACAGTATGGACACGTGTGGGCACAGCCTGAGCACTGTGGGCACAGTATGGACACGTGTGGGCACAGTATGGAGTATTTGTCTGTGCTCATAGATTTTGTGCGTAGTGTAGGTGTGTGTGGGCACAGTGGGTGCATGTGGACATAGTGGGAGCGTGTGGGCACAGTGTGGGTGTGTGTAGATGCGTGTGGGCATCATGGGGGCACATGTGGCTGTGAAGATCTGGAAATGTGATTGGTCTGAACTGGGATGTCCTTCTGCAAGTGTAAAAACATCAGTTTTTGAAGATTGAGTTTGAAAAGAGAATCATTTTTACATTACTTATACGTGGAAAGGATAATATTATAGATTAGTGGTTTAACGTAAATATATTATCAAAATTAACTCTGCCTGTTCTTTTAATTTTTCATGTGGCTCCACAAAACCTTAAGCCAGTGGTTTTCAACCTTCCTAATGCTGCAACCCTTTAATACAGTTCCTCATGTTGTGGTGCCCCCCAACCATAAAATTATTTTTGTTGCTACTTCATAACTGTAATTTTGCTACTGTTATGAATTGTAATGTAAATATCTGATATGCAGGATGGTCATAGGTGACTCTTGTGAAAGGGTCATTTGACCCCGAAAGGGGTCGCGACCCACAGGTTGAGAACCACTGCCTTAAAGTAATGTATGTGGTTCACTCGTGTAGCTCCTTGTGTTCTGTTTCCATGGGATGGCGGCATTCTAGACTCCAGATTTCATTGACTTCGCGCTATCTCCTTGGCAGCATTCTAAAATGATAAGTAGATGGTTGTATACTGGTAGAAAAGAGGGTAGTAATTACTAAAGACGGAATAATTTCACTAAGAACAAACATGATCTCATTGTTTCTTCTTTTCATAAGGTTACTTGGCTAGAAGATCAGACCGCTCCTATAGATTTATACCTGGATTTCTTTACTGCGTTTGAAATGTGTCCTCTGGTCAGCCCGAGGACAGTTTAGGAGGACAGAGCTGTAGTTGATGGTGTGGCTGGGTCTGTACCTGGTCAAACTCAGTTCTCAGTGTTTGATGGTTTTGTCAGAAACAGCCTGGGGGACGTTGTCTGGTTTCCTATAGAGCTTATTTTATTTCCAGGACTTGGAGGAACAGAAACGAACCACATTTGTGAAGAGGTCAAGATTGGTCAAATTTTAAAAGCCCTAGGAGAAGGCTATGCCCAGGGAGGCATGCTCTGCTGAGCATCTGGATTTCCTTCCTTGAACACATTTATTGAGCACATTTGAGTCCAGGCTCTACGCTAGGTGCTGGGAAGAAATATA
Source organism: Loris lydekkerianus (assembly GCA_963574355.1). Classification (NCBI taxonomy): domain Eukaryota; kingdom Metazoa; phylum Chordata; class Mammalia; order Primates; family Lorisidae; genus Loris; species Loris lydekkerianus. Next base: position 16,716 of record CAUYPK010169378.1, read on the forward strand.
CTAAGATGCTGTCCCTAACCTCACAATTCTGTCTGGGGGGAAAGAAAGTCACAGTCCTTGGGGTAGCAAACCAGTAGAGCAGAAGTTTTATCTCACGGCACACGTGAATCTGTAACAGGGCACAATTAAGTTGATAAAAAAAAGAGTAAAAAGAAGAATATACTCTTTCTTATTTTTTTTTTTTTTTTTTTTAATTGAGACAGAGTCTCACTTTGTGGCCCTCAGTAGAGTTCTATGGCATCATAGCTCACAGCAACCTCTAGCTCAGGGGTGGCGAACAAGTTCGACACAAAGAGCCAAAATTTTAAACTTTGAGAGTCACAGAGCCACACCACGCAGTGACCTGCCAAAACAGACAAACACTCACACAAAAGCATATAATTTTAACAATAATATATTAAACACATAATATAACATGCTCAGTCAGGTGTTTTTTGTT
>CAUYPK010169388.1:0-16403 GCA_963574355.1 Loris lydekkerianus
TTCTGGGAAGGTGGACATCTCTACCAAGGAACTCCTCAATCAATCCAAGGACCTTCTCCCTCATCAAGAATTACAAATTAAGTCTGGCCTGGAGAAGGCCATCAAGCATAAAGACAAACTATTAGAGTTTGACAGAACTAGGTATGATAAGGTTAGGATATAAATACTAAGAAATAGACTAGTCCACAGATTCTGTCCATTAAAACATTATTTTGGTTCTTGATACCCTGTCAAAGTGAAGTATGAAAAGGTTTATAGCAAAAGAAGAGCTAGTGGCCGGGCGACTCACACCTATAATCCTAGCACTCTGGGAAGCCAAGGTAGGTGGATCACCTGAGTTTAGGAGATTTAGACTAGATTGAGCAAGAGCAAGACTCCGTCTCTACTAAAAGTGGAAAAATTGGGCAGATGTGGTGAATACCTGTAGTCCCAGCTACTCATGAGGCTGAGGCAAGGGGATCTTTTGAACCCAGGAGTTTGAGGTTGCTACAAGGTAAGATGACGCCATGGCACTCTAGCCTAGGTGACAGAGTAAGACTCTTGTCTCAGAAGAAAAAGAAAGAAGAGCTAGTTGATCTATATAGGAGATCTCTGTCTTATTTTTTTTTCCTTTTTTTTTTTTTTTTGGAGACAGAACTTTACTCTGTCACCCTCAGTAGTGCTGTGGCGTAAGAACTCACAGCAACTTCAAATGCCTGGGCTCAAGCATTTCTCTTGTCTCAGCCTCCCAAGTAGCTGGGATTACAGGTGCCCGCCACAACGCCTGTTATTTTTCTTTTTTCTTGAGACAGAGTCTCAAGCTGTTGCCCTGAATAGAGAGTGCCGTTGTGTCATAGCTCACAGGAACCTCCAACTCGGGCTCAAGCGATCCTCTTGCCTTAGTTTTTCTATTTTTAATAGAGGTGGGATCTCACTTTTGCTCAGGCTGGACTCAAAGTCTTGAGCTCAAGCAGTCCACCTCAGCCTCCCAGAGTGGTAGGATTACAGGCATGAGCCACTGTGCTATCCAATTTTTTTAATCTATGTTTGGGTAAGATTGGCTCCCAGCAAAAGGATCCTACTCTATAGCATCTTTTGATTACTGGCAAATGCTAGTGTACCCTCTGGATAGTTGATTTGATTTATTAGAATTTTTCACTTGTTTTACTTATAGCCATTCATTCATGTCCCTTCCACGGAAAAACCGCTAGGCTGAGCTCTAGACGATATGTAAAAAATTGTCTTTGGGAGAACATAAATTATGTCATGTCATAGTGAAGGAATGCTTTAACTTTCTAATTCCCTTTGACACTAAATCTTTTTTTTTTTTTTTTTTTTTTTAATTGAGACAGAGTCTTACTTTGTCACCCTCTATAGAGTGCCATAGTGTCATAGCTCACAGCAACCTCAAACTCTTCTTGGGCTCAAGCGATTCTCTTGCCTCAGCCTCCATAGTACCTGGGACAATAGGCGCCTGCCACAATACCTGACTATTTTATTTTGTTTGTTTTTAGCAGGTCCAGGCTGGGTTCAAACCCACCAGCTCTGATGCATGTGGTCAGCGCCCTAACCACTGAACATGGGTGCCCTGACGCTACATGTTTTTAAAAGTGATAGGTTCTCACTATATTGCTGAGGTTGGTCCTGAATTCCTGGGCTCAAGCAATCCTCCTGTCTCAGCCTCCCAAGTAGCTAGGATTGCAGTTACATACTGTGTTTAGCTCTTGATGTGTTTTTTTTTTGAGACAGAGCCTCAAGCTGTGCCCTGGGTAGAGCGCTGTGACATCACAGCTCACAGCCATCTCCAACTTCTGGACTCAAGCAATTCTCTTGCCTCTGCCTTCCAAGTAGCTGGGACTAGAGACTTTTTTTTTTTTTTTTTTTTTTGGTTGCAGCCGTCATTTTTGTTTGGTGGACCTGGGCTGGATTTGAACCCGCCAGCTCAGGTGTATGTGGCTGGCGCTTTAGCCGCTTGAGCCACAAGCGCTGAGCCTGTTCTTTTTTCTTTTTCTTTCTGACTCTCTCTCTCTTTTTTTTTTTTTTTTTTTTTGATACTTGTTTTCCTAGGTAGAATGCTATAGCATCGTAGCTTACAGCAACCTTAAATTCCTATGGTTGAGCATTCCTCTTGCCTCAGCCCCTAAGTAGCTGGGCCTATAGCCATGCACTACTATGCTTGACTAGTTTTTCTATTTTTAATAGAGATGGGGTCTTGCTCTAGTTCAAGCTGGCCTCAAACTCCTAACTCAAGCAATCTACCCACCTAAGCCTCCCATAGTGCTATAATTAGAGGTGTGAGCTACCGCTCCCTGCCTTATTCATTTTTTATTTCCTCATTTCACTTGTTTCTCTTTTTGGATAAAATATATATTAAAAACCAGTTAATAGGTGGTGCCTGTGGCTCAGTGAGTAGGGTGCCAGCCCCATATATGGAGAGTGACGGGTTCAAACCCAGCCCCGGCCAAATTGCAGCAAAAAAATAGCCAAGTGTTGTGGTGCCTATAGTCCCAGCTACTCAGGAGGCTGAGGCAGGAGAATCATCTGAGCCCTGGAGTTAGAGGTTGCTGTGAGCTGTATGAGGTCACAGCACTCTATTGAGGGCAATAGGGTGAGACTCTGTCTCTAAAAGAAAAAAATAGTTAATGGTAAAGAGTGTTTAGATAGGAATTATATTCTTTCTTCTCAAATAGACCTCAGAGTCTATTCTTGGCATTATAATCCTTTGTGGAGCTGCACCTGCTACTTTCAAAACATTTACTATGAGTACATGATAATGTAATTTAGAAAGCTATTCCTAGGCTGGGCGTGATGGCTCACACCTGTAATCCTAGCACTCTGGGAGGCTGAGGCAGGTGGATTGCCTGAGCTCACGGGTTCAAGACCAGCCCAAGCCAGAGCAAGACTTTGTCTCTAAAAGTGGCTGGGTGTTGTGGTAGATGCCTATAGTCCCTGCTACTTGGGAGGCTGAGGCAAGAGAATTGCTTGAGCCCAGGAATTTGAGGTTGCTATGAGCTATGACATCACAGCACTCTACTAAAGGCAACAAAGTGAGACTATCACAAAAAAAAAAAAAAAAAAAAAAAAATAGAAAGCTATTCTTACCCAGGTGTGGTGGCTCGCACTTATAATTGCATTAATTTAGGGAAACTGATGTGGGAAGAGTGCTTGAGGCCAGGAGTTCAAGACCCCCCTGGGTAATATAAAAAATAAAATTAAATTGAAAAAAAAAAAAAAAAGTATTCCTTAAGTAAGCTCTTTTTTTTATTTATTTTTAATTTCAACTTGCTTGTACATTTTTCTTTGTTTGAAGTACTCTTTTTTGTTTATTTTCTTCTTCCTCTGGCAATGCTCGGCTCTTTTTGATGTTAGTAGAGACGGGGTCTTACTCTGGCTCACTGCTGGTCATACTGGTTTCGAACTTCTGAGCTCAGGCAATCCACCCGCCTCGGCCTTCCACAGCGCTGGGACTACAGGTGTGAGCCACCACGCCCGACCTCTTTTTTTTTTTTTTTGCAGTTTTTGGCCAGGGCTGGGTTTGAACCCGCCACCTCTGGCATATGGGGCTGGTGCCCTACCCCTTTGAGCCATAGGCACCGCCCCCTTAAGTAAGCTCTTCACAAGGTGTATAACTCATTCATATATTTACTGTCAATCTTTCAGGTATCTCATTGGACCTTATCATTAGAAATATAGTTTTTTTCCTCTTTCATTTCCTTTTTGATAAAAGTCCTCATTATGTCACACTCAAGTGGTACAGTGACATGGTCATAGCTCACTGAAGCTTCAAACTTCTGGGCTCAAGTGATCCTCCTGCCTCTGAGTAACTGAGACTAGAACCACATACCACCATGCCTGGATAGCATTTTTTGATAAATAGAAAATGGAAAAGGAATTTTCCCTATTATTATTGCTGCTTTGCTGATGTGGTTATGTGCATCAATTTTATTATCTACATTTTCATGTAGCACCAGTTTCCTCTTGAGTCCTCTTAAAATCTTCCCACTCTAAGTCTACTTTTAAGGCCAAAATTTTAGGGCAAGTGGGATAGCTCGCACCTGTAATTCCAGCCCTTTGGGAGGCCAAGGCAGGAAAATCATTTGAGGCCAGGAGTTTGTGACCAATCTGGGCAACATAGGGAGACTTCATCTCTTTGAAAAACGAAACAAAAATTTAACTTGTATGGTGGCATGTGCCTCTGTAGTTTAAGCTACTCAGGAGGCTGAAGCAGGAAGATTACTTGAAACTGGGAATTCCAGGTAACAGATTAAACTATGATCATGCCACTGTACTCCAGTGTGGCTGATAGAATAAGAGACTGTCTTTAAAAAAAAAGGAAAAGACCAGGTGCAATAAATAGCTCACGCCTATAATCTTAGCACTTTGGGAGGCCCAGTAGGTGGATTGCTGGAGCTCATGAGTTCAAGACCAGCCCAAGCGAGAGCAAGACCTCTTCTCTAAAAAATAGCTGGGGGGGCGGTGCCTGTGGCTCAGTGAGTAGGGCGCTGGTCCTATATACCAAGGGTGGCGGATTTGAACCCGGGCCCTGGCTAAACTGCAACAAAAAATAGCCAGGTGTTGTGGTGGGCACCTGTAGTCCCAGCTACTTGGGAGGCTGAGGCAAGAGAATTGCCTAAGCCCAAGAGCTGGAGGTTGCTATGAGCTGTGACTCTACAGCACTCTACCAAAGGCGATAAAGTGAGACTCTGACTCTAAAAAATAAATAAAATGTAGTTTGACATTGTGAGAGGCACCTGCAGTCTCAGCTACTTGGGAGGCTGAGGCAAGGGGATCACTTGAACCCAAGAGTTTGAGGTTGCTGTGAGCTATGATGGTATAGTACTCAACAGCAGGGCACAGAGTGAGACTTTCTCAAAAAACAAAAAAGAAAAAAAAAGGTAAGGCCAGGTGCGGTGGCACATGCCTGTAATCCTAAAACTCTGAGAAGCCAAGATAGGTAGATTGCTTGAGCTCAGGAGTTTGAGACTAACCTGAGCAAGGACAAAACCCTGTATCTAAAGGTAGCTGGACGTTGTGGTGGATGCCTGTGGTCCCAGCTACTTGGAAGGCTGAGGCAAGAGGATCACTGGAGCCCAAGAGTTTGAAATTGCTGTATGCTGTGATACCATGGCATTCTACCCAGGGTAGCAAAATGAGACTCTGTCTTAAAATTAAAAAAAAAAAAAAAAAAAAAAAAAAAAACACTAAAAGGAAAGACCGGGCATGATGGCTCATGCCTATAATCCTAGCATTCTAGGAGGCCAAGGCCTGTGTTTCTCCTGAGCTCAGGGGTTAAGACCAGCCTGAGCAAGAGAGAGATCGAGAGGCCGTCTTTTACTTAAAATAGAAAAATCTAGACAGGTGTCATGGCAGGTATCTGCAGTCCTAGTTATTTGAGAGACTGAGGCAAGAGGATTGCTTGAACCCAAGAGTTTGAAGTTGCTGTGAGCTATGATGCTACCTTACTCTACCCAGGGGCAGCAATGAGACTCTGTCTTAAAAAGATAATAAAATAAAAAAATTAAGGAAAGACAAAATCTATTGTAATTCAGGTACACTTTAAAAAATTGAAATTTGAAATTAATATATGAATCTGATTTCAGTATTTCCTTTAAGCCTATGTATATCAGTATTTATAGTTATGGAGAGAGACAGTCTTTTTTTTTTTTTTTTTAGACAAGAGTCTCACTATGTCACCCTCAGTAGAGTGCCGTGATGTCACACCTCACAGCAACCTCAAACTCTTGGGCTTAAGCGATTCTCTTGCTTCAGCCCCTCCCAAGCAGCTGAGACTACAGGTGCCCTCTGTAACACCTGGCTATTTTTTGGTTGTAGTTGCCATTGTTGTCTAGCTGGCCCGGGCTGGATTCCAGCCGGCCAGCTTTAGTGCATGTGGCTGGCTCTATAACCACTGTGCTATGGGGACCGAGCCCAGAAAGGCAGTCTTAACTGGATTTGTGATTTTGATATAATTGGTTATCATTATCTATAGAATGAAAAAGTTAGGTCATCAAAAGTTCTAGTTCTCAGTTTCTTTGTCAGTATGATCTCAGAGATAGACCTTATTGTTATATTTTGGAACTTGGTCACAGTGTATTATTGAGGGACTAAAAAGTTGGGGGAGTAGAAAGTGACATAGAGGCGTAGAGTAATAATGTATCCTAAGTAAATAATTAGGGCATAGGACTGAGATTTCAGGGTAGAACTCCAATAAGCAAATGGGCCCAGCAAGAATAAATTGGATCCACGGGCTGGGTGCAGTGGTTTATGCCTCTAATCCTAATACGCTGGGAGGCCGAGGTGGATAGATTGCATCAGTGTAGGAGTTCAAGACCAGCCTGAACAAGGGTGAAACCCTGTCTCTAAAAATACCCAAGCATTGTGGCAGGCGCCTTTAGTCTCAGCTATTTGAGAGGTTGAGGCAAGAGAATTGCTTGAGCCCAAGAGTTTGAGGTTTCTATGAGCTATGACGCTGTGGTACTCTACCGAGGGCAATAAAGTAAAACTAAAAAAAAAAAAAAAAAAGAAAGAAAGTAGATTGTTTCCAAATTACAGAGGGACTAGGGTATCAAGTACACTGCCAAACCAACAGGAACTCAAATGCAACAAAACCAGGCTGAAGCCCAGTTCTCAGAAGATGTAGGCTAGACTAGTAACAAAGGTAGAACGAACTATGGGCCAGGTGCAGTGGCTCACACCTGCAATCCTAGCATTCTGGGAGGCTAAGGAGGATGAATTGCCTAAGCTCACAGGTTCCAGACCAGCCTGAGTAAGAGAGACTTTGCCTCTAAAAAACCTGGACGTTGTGGCGGGCACCTGCAGTCCCAGCAACTTAGGAGGCTGAGGCAAGAGAATTGCTTCAGCCCAAGAGTTTGAGGTTGCTGTGAGCTATGATGCAACAGAACTCTACTAAGGATGACAAAGTGAGACTCTGTTTGAATAAAAAGAAAAAAAGGTAGAACTGTGGATTAGGGTGCTATGTCTTTTCCTACCTGAGGCTGAGATTAGTTCTAGACGCTCAAGTGAACTACAATGGAGGTAAGATAATATGCAGAATCTGGCAACCAGACAGAGATTGCCCTGGTTGGGTTTTGTAGCATTTTGGGGCATCTTTATTTGAGGTAGTAACCTCTAGAATAGCAGGAGTGTAAGCTACATTGAAACTTTTTTTTTTTTTTTTTTGTAGAGACAGAGTTTCACTTTACTGTCCTTGGTAGAGTGCCATGATGTCACGTAACTCACAGCAACCTCCAGCTCTTAGGCTTAGTTGATTCTCTTGCCTCAGCCTCCCAAGCAGCTGGGAATACAGGTGCAGACATTGAAACTTTTCCATTTATCTGTCCTTGTTTATCAACAAGTGACCTAATCATCATGTGTTATTTTTTTCCTTAGCATTCGAAGGACCCAAGTCATTGATGATGAGTCAGATTACTTTGCCAGCGATTCTAACCAGTGGTTATCTAAACTTGAGCGGGAAACCCTCAAGAAGCGAGAAGAGGAGCTGAGAGAACTTCGACACGCCTGTCGACTCTCTAAGAAAGTCACCATTGACTTTGCAGGCAGGAGGATCCTGGAAGAAGAAAGTCCACTAGCAGAGTATCATAGTAGGTAAGTGAGCAGCACCAGATATGATCTGAAAAAAGGAGTAAGTTGACTGTAAAGGATTTGTCTTCTATAACAGATTTGTTATTTTGGTTGATTTTAAAAATATGTTCATTTGAAATAGAAAACATGTAACAATAGGCACAGCCACTTGTATCTCAGTGGTTAGGGCACCAGCCACATACACCGGGGCTGGCAGGTTCAAACCTGGACTGGGCCTGCTAAACAACAGTGATAACTACAACAAAAAAATAGCTGGGCATTGTGTCAGGCGCCTGTAATCCCAGCTGCTTGGGAGTCTGAGGCAAGAGAATCGCTTAAGCCCAAGAGTTTGACGTTGCTGTGAGCTGTGACATCACAGCACTCTACTGAGGGCGACATAGTGAGACTTTGTCTCAAAAAAAAAACGTAACAATAATGGAAAGGCACAGTGGCTCACATCTGTAATCTTAGCATGCTGGGGACCTGAGGTGGGAGAATTGCTTGAGCCCAGATGTTTAAGACCAGCCTGAGTAAAAGTAAGTTCCTCTCTCTCCTAAACATAGAAAAATGAGCTGGATATCATGGTATATGACTATATTCTCAGCTACTCAGAAGGCTGAGGCAGGAGGATCTCTTTTTTTTTTTCTTTTAAGGAAAATGCCAGGTGACAATATTTATGGTTTTATTTAAACACAAATAGAATGTGCACATGAGCTATCTATTCATGCTCTTCACTGCACAGCCTGGCATTGGGACTGGTGACTCTGATGGCCAGCTGGGCTGCTCTTTCCACAATGGCTTTGCAATTCTTGGAGGAAACGTTTTGAGTAATCTCTGCACAGTAAGATTTGTTGCACATCAGCAGCACTTCCAGCTCCTTGACGTTATGGACGAGGAACTTCCGGAAACTACTGGGCAGCACATGGTTTGTTTTCTTGTTGCTCCTGTAACCAGTGTTGGGCATCAAGATCTGGCCCTTCAATCTTCTCCAAACCCTATTGTCAGTATCTCTCGATTTCCACCAGTTACGCTTAATTTTGACTTATCAGTCTAACTGGTGCCAGATAAACTTCTTGGTCCTCTTTTGACAATCTTTGGCTTCACAAGGGGTCTGAGGGTGGCCGTGATGCTGAATAGGAGATGGCTCAGGAGGATCTCTTGAGTCTCATAGTTTAAGGTTGCAGTGAGCTATGATGATGCCACTAGACTCTACTCAGGTGACAGAGTGAGACTCTGTCTCATAAAAAACAAACAGGCTTGGCACCTGGCTCAAGCAGCTAGGACACCAGCCATATACACCAGAGCTGGTGGGTTCTAATCTAGCCCGGGCCCACCAAACAGCAATGACAACTACAACCAAAAAATAGCCGGCTGTTGTAGCAAGCGCCTGTAGACCCAGCTACTTGGGAGGCTGAGGCAAGAGAATCACTTAAGCCCAAGAGTTTGAGGTTGCTGCGAGCTGTGCCACCACGGCATTCTACGCAGGGTGACAGCTTGAGACTCTGTCTCAAAAAAAAAAAAAAAAAAAAAAAGAGTAATAGAAAATTTTGAAAATGAAAAATGAAGGGAACTTCTTCTACTTGTTAATTACTGTTATTTTTAAATTTATTTTTTAGATGGAGTCTCATTATGTCGTCCTCGGTAGAGTGCTCACAGCTCACAGCCACCCCAAACACTTGGGCTTAGCAAATCTCTTGCCTCAGCCTCCTGAGTAGCTGGGACTACAGGGTGCCCGCCACAATGCCCAGCTATTTTTTTGTTGCAATTGTTGTTGAGCTGGTCTGGACTGGGCTCGAATCCACCAGCCTCATTGCATGTGGCTGGCACCGTGACTACTGTGCTATGGGTGCCAAGCCCTGTTATTTTTTTAAAAACCGTTAAGCCAGGCACAGTGACTCAACCCTAAAATCCCAGTGCTTTGGGAGTTCAGGGCAGGAGGATCACTTGAGCCTCGGAGTTTGAGACCAGACTGGGGCAAGGAGTGATACCCTATCTCTACAAAAAAACTTAAAAATTTTGTTGTGGGGTGGCGCCTGTGGCTCAAAGGAGTAGGGCACCGACCTCATATGCTGGAGGTAGTGGGTTCAAACCCAGCCCTAGCCAGAAACTGCAAAAAAAAAAAAAAAGAAAATTGGTTGTGGATGGTGGCATGTGCGTGTAGTCCCAGCTGCTCAGGAGGCTGAGGTAGGAGGATCCCTTGAGCTCAGAAGTTTATGGCTATTGTGAAAGATAATCATTCTGCTGCACCCCAGCCTGGGTGATAGAGCAATACTCTATCTCATAAATAAAAATAAATATATGTAAATATAAATTTCAAATATATACAATAAAAACTGTTTTTAAAACAGTGATGTGCAGTTTGAGCACAGGAATCCATGAAACATAAAACCCAGAGAGACTGGTATGTTTACATTGTATATGTGTGTATGACTATATGTATGTATGAATGTGAGTTTAGTAATCAATAAAACTAAAACTTTTAAGCATTAAAGAAAGGATTAATTAACTGATGTTGGGATAATTTCAAAACCACCAATGTGGAAAAAAATCTAGGTTAGATCTCTACCTCAAACTATGCTATGTTACTGTTAATAAGTTTGACTGAAGAGTTAAATTTAGGCTCGGCGCCTGTGGCTCAAGTGGCTAAGGCACCAACCACATACACCTGAGCTGGCAGGTTCGAATCCAGCCTGGGCCCACCAAACAATGACGGCTGCAACCAAAAAATAGCCGGGCGTTGTGGTGGGCACCTATAATCCCAGCTTCTTGGAAGGCAGAGGCAGGAGAATTGCTTGAGCCCAGGAGTCGGAGGTTGCTGGGAGCTGTGATGCCACGGCACTCTACCCAGGGTGACAGCTTGAGGCTCTGTCTCAAAAAAAAAAAAAAAGTTAAATTTAAAAGAAATAAAAGAATCAGAAAGAAATACAAAAATATAGAAGAATATACTTACAGTCTTGGGGTGATGAAGCCCTTTCTAAGCAAGCTACAAAACCCTAAATTCATGTAGTTATATTTTAAATAAAGTAAAAAAAAGTACCAAATTCAGAGAAAATATTTTAAATGCTAACAAAGGAGCAATGTCCATATAATATAAAGTCTTTTTTTATTTTTATTTTTTTCATCATTTGGGATTCAGGATACAAAGAATTAGGTTATGCTGATTGCATTTGTTAAAGTCCCTCTTATAATTGTGTTCTGCCCCCAAGAGGTATGCCATACACCATGACCCCCCCATTCCTCTTCCTCTTTCCCTCTCCCCGCTTGCTCATTCTCCTACCCTCCCCCCCTTTGTATTAGCTCATCTACTGACTTCATATTCGAATGGAACACATTAAATTTTTGCTTCTCCATTCTTGTGATGCTTTACTAATGAGAATGTGTTCAGCTTTCATTCAGGTTAATACAAAAGTTGTAAAATTGGGTGGTGCTTATTGCTCAAAGGAGTAGGGCACCGGCCTAATATACCGGAGGTGGCGGGTTCAAACCCGGCCCTGGCCAAAAACTGAAAAAAAAAAAAAAAAGATGTAAAGTCCCCATCTTTTTTAGTGGCTGAATAGTATTTCATGGTATACATATACCACAGCTTGTTAATCCATTCCTGGGTTGGTGGGCATTTTTTTTCTTCTGAGTGTAGTTCTCACTCAGTTGCACAGGCTAGAGTGCAGTGGCATCATCACAAATCACTGCAACCTCAAACTCTTGGGCTCAAGGGATCCTCTTGCTTCAGTGTACTGAGTAGCTGGGACTACAGGCATGCACCATCATACCCAATTACTTTATCTATTTTTTTGCAGAGATTGGGTCTCATTCTTGATCAAGTTGCTCTTGAACTTCTAGCCTCAATCCTTTCACCTTTGAGAGGCCAAGGTGAGAGGATTGAAGTTCCAGCCAAAATGCCTGCTCAGATTACAAGCATTAGTCATCTCACCTCACCTACTGAATTTACTCCTGAATGTAAAAGAAAAAGACCAAAAGATCTTGTAGAAAAATGGACAAAGCTAAGAATAGACAATTCACAAGTGGGTAAAAGCGAATGTTCAATAACATTTAAAAATATACTCAGGAAATGTATATTTTAAAACATACCATTTTTTTTTTTGCTCATTGAATTGATTAAAATCACAGATACGTTAATATTGCATTATCATGTGTAGAAAGATGAGTCTATTCTCTTAACTATAGATGAGAATATTAAAATAGTATAGCCTGCTTACTTTGTGATTCCAACTATTTAGTAGTTTCCAGGTCTTAGCGGGGAGGGAGGAATAAATAGGGGGAGCATGGAGGATATTTAAGGCAATTAATCTACTCTGTATGAAACTATAGTTAATGGTGGATATATATCATCGTTAATTTGTGCAAATCCATATAATATACAACACTAACAGTGAACCATAATGTAAACTGTGATCTTTGATTGATAGCCTGCCAGTGTAGGTTCATCAGCTGTAACAAATGTAATGCTTTGGTGGGAATTTGATAATGGTGAAGGCTATTGTGTGTGTGTGTTTAGGGCTGGGCATGTATGGGGTATCTCTGTCTTCTCAGCTTTGCTCTGAACCTAAAACTGCTTTAAGAAATAAAGTCTAGGACAGTGCCCATAGCTCAGTGGTTAGGGTGCCAGCCACATATACTGAGGGTGGTCGGTTTGAACTCAGCCTGGGCCAGCTAAAATCAACAATGACAACTACAGAAAAAAAAAAAAACATAGCCGGGCATTGTGGCAGGTGCCTGTAGTCCCTTAGCCTTGAGAGACCGAGGCAAGAGAATCACTTAAGCCCAAGAGTTGGAGGTTGCTATGAGCTGTAACGTTACAACATTCTACCATGGGCAACGTATTGAAAGTCTGTCAAAAAAAAGAAAAAAAAAGAGCTCACCGCCCATCACGGTGGTTATGGCTCCAGCTACATACACTGAGGGTGGCAGGTTTGAACCTGGCCTGGGCCAGCTAAACAACTGCAACATAAAGAGAGCCAGGCATTGTGGTGGGCACCTGTAGTCCCAGCCACTTAGGAGTCTGAGGCAGGGGAACCACTAAATCTTAAGAGTTTGAGTTGCTGTGAGCTTTGATGCCACAAAATTCTACAAAGGGCAACATATTGAGAGTTTGTCTAAAAAAAAAAAAAAAAAAAAAAAAAAGTAAATCAAATAAGTTTTTAAAAAGTCTATTAACTTAAATAAAAACGTATAGTCTTTTAAAAGAGGAATTGGGCAGTACCTCAAAATTTAAATTGTGCATGATTTTTGACTTATCAGTTATATACCAGATATCAAAATAAGTTTCTTCTTTCCCTTGTCAACAATTTCTAAAAAATATTTGTCATTAACATACAAAAATGGTTTATAATAATATTCACATTCCTTTGCTTTGGTTATTATTCTGGTGAGTGTTTTAAAAAATATTCATTAGCTATTAGTATTATTTCTTTTATAGTTTTTGGAGTTCTAAATACACTTACCCCTGGACCATTTCTCAAATCTATTTCTCTCCTTCAGACCCCATTGTCCCCATCTTATTTTAGACTCACTTCTAAGAAGCGCATTTACTTTTATTTTATTGTTATTTTTTAGCTTCCTGGTATTTTTTCTGCTTGTCTTTGGTTTGGAAATCCTGTTCCCAATTTTTGCCTTTCAAATATCTAACTCCTTTGAAACTACTTGGTACAACCCAAGTAGGCTGGAATAATAATTGTCATGTGGGTTGTGTCTGTCTATTGTAATTATTAGTACAATAGTAATTATTACATTCTCTCATGTATGTTTTATCATCTGTATAGCTCTCTTCAACCTGCCACTTCAAAGCTTCTTGAAGGTAGATACCATGTCCTCCACACCTATTAAATTGCTTTGCATATAAGAGGTTCTTAACAAATATACCTTGAGCTGAATTCAAGATCAGGTTTAGCCTTTCCTATTAGTTGAAGCTTTTCATTCTGAGTGTCTCAGAATTACCATCACCATCCACATACATTTATCAAACATTCAATGGGGGCATGGAATACGGCAGAAAGTGCTATAGCACTATACAATGGAACAAGATAGTTTGCCTACAGGGCCTAGGATCTCTTAATAACCAATAGGATTTTACAGTCTTCAAATGAAAATCATCACGTTCTTTTTATGGGTTTAGTTATAAGATGCCTGCCTACCATAGTTATAAGATGAGAGGTAGCTGGCGCCTGTGGCTCAGTGTGTAGGACGTCAGCACATACACTGAGGCTGGCAAGTTCGAACCTGGCCTGGGCTAGCTAAAGCAACAATGACAATTGCAACAACCACAACAACAAAAAATAGCCGGGCATTGTGGCAGGCGCCTGTAGTCCCAGCTACCTGGGAGGCTGAGGCAAGAGAATTGCTTAAGCCCAAGAGTTTGAAGTTGCTGTGAGCTGTGATGCCACAGCTCTCTACCCAGGGCAACAGCTTGAGACTCTGTCTCAAAAAAAAAAAAAAAAAAAAAAAAAGATGAGAGGTATTCCATGATTAATGTTTAGATCATAGATGCTCTGGGGCTTTACAGAAAGAAGTAAGCACTTCTGTGCTGGGCCTGTAGGGTGCCTTTTTAGAACTACTGAGCCTTGAAGCAGGGGTAGAATTTAGATCAACATGGAGGCATGGAGAAGGTACTGCAAAGTAGGCAGAGAACTAACTGTATAAGGTGTGTTGAGTAGATAAGCTGCCATAGAATTCTCTTTTGTGAGGTCAGGCTATTTCTAGGCAATTTATCTAATCTTGGTATATTTAATGACCTTATTAAATAGATGAATGATTATGGTTACCCTATCCATTTTCTTTTCTTTTTTTTTTTTTTTTGTAGAGACGGAGTCTCACTTTACCGCCCTTGGTAGAGTGCCGTGATGTCACAGGACTCACAGCAACCTCCAGCTCTTGGGCTTCCCCGATTCTCCTGCCTCAGCCTCCCCAGCAGCTGGGACTACAGGCGCCCGCCACAACGCCCGGCTATTTTTTGGTTGCAGTTCCGCCGGGGCTGGGTGTGAACCCGCCACCCTCCGTATATGGGGCTGGCACCCTACTCACTGAGCCACAGGCACCACCCACCCTATCCATTTTCTTGGTGTTCTGGAACATTTGCTAACTCTTACTCTTTAGGGTTTTATTTTGAAAAGAGGAAGTTAGGATGGGGAGCAGGAAAGGTCTTACAGGACTCCTCTTTGAATTCCAAATTTATTACTATTTAAGTATTTTATGTTGATGTAAGGGCATTCTGAGTATAGAACATTACCAATTATTGCATCTCTTTGGTTTGTTATCACAGACTAGATGAGACAATACAGGCCATTGCCAATGGAACCTTGAACCAGCCACTGACCAAATTGGATAGAGCTTCTGAAGATCCTTTGGGAGTTCTGGTAAATCCCAGTCTGTACCAGTCCCCTCCCCAGGTTAGTGGACCTTTGCTCTGACTAATAATGAGGGAAGTTTGGCTCAATATCTTTTCCTTTTTAAATGTGTCTATTTCATAAGCTTTAGATAACTAATTCACTCTTATAACACACCCGCTTCTTCTCTGACCCACTTTTTTCTAATTTTTATTGTAAGCACTCTGACAAGTTGACCTGTATTATCTTCTTAGAATTTCCAAGAGAGGGTTTTGTTAAGTACTACGTAAATTTAGAAAATAATCTCATGGTCCTTTTGTTAATGTTCTTTCTCTTTTATAAAATACGGGTAGTCCCATAGAGTGGTGTTTGAAATTAATTTATTAATTCACTCATTCATTGTCATTCATTTTATTGTCCAGTACACGAGCATCTACTAGTGATAAGTACAGCAGTAAATGATCAGATACTGATTCTAAATAGACCAGTAGGGGAAAAGATCTACATAAGCAGCTCTAATACTATTATAATAGAGTATAAATTAAGTGTTGTGGAAATCCAGAGGAGAGAAAGCCTGCCTCCAGTTGAGGAAAATCAAAGGTTTTTACAGAGAAACTGGCATTCATTAAAGTAAATATTCAAGAAAATGGATGCTTAGACATGGTGGGGGAAAAAATTCCAAACAGGATGAATTGTAAGAGCAAAGACAAATGTGTACTAAAGCATATGATTTATGTATATATATAGGTAGTAGTAAATACAAACTACCTAGATAGGACTTATAAAGTAAATTATCTTGAGAATTAGAGTAGAGTTAGGTAGGATGAGACACTAAAGAATTAAATATTGGCCAAATACAGTGGCACATACCCTATAGTCTCAGCTACTTGGGAGCTGAGGAGGCTGAGCTCAGCAGGAGGATTGCTTGCACCTAGGAATTGGAGGCCAGCCTATGCAACATAGTGAGACCCCCATCTCTTAAAAACAAGGAAAAAAAGGCTGGGTGTGGTGGCTCACGCCTGTAATCTTAGCACTCTGGGAGGCCAAGGTGGGTCAGTTGCCCTGCACTCAAAGTTCGAGACCAACCTGAGCAAGAGTGAGACCCTATCTCTAAAAATAGCAGGGTGTTGTGGTGGGCGCTTGTAGTCCTAGCTACTTGGGAAGCTGAGGCAAGAGAATCGCTTGAGCCCAACAGTTTGAGATTGCTGTGAGCTATGACACAGGGCACTCTTCAGAGGGTAGCAAAGTGAGACTATATCTCAAACAAAAACAAACAAAAAAAGAGGGAGGCTTGGTGCCTATAACTCTGTGGTTAGGGTGCCAGCCACATGCACCGGGGCTGGTAGGTTTGAACTCAGCCCAGGCCTACTAAACAACAATGACTAGCCTGGCATGGTGGTGGGTGCCTGTAGTCATGGCTACTTGGAAGGCTGAGGCAAGAGAATCACTTAAGCCCAAGAGTTTGAGGTTGCTGTGAGCTGTGATGCCACAGCACTCTACCAAGGG